>CM055082.1:7366002-7596002 GCA_029204045.2 Tillandsia leiboldiana
TATATATATATATATATATATATATATATATATATATATATATATAACTAGGCTACTATACTATCAATATATAGTACCAAGTTCTTAGTGCTATTAGATTTTTTACCCTTGGATCAGGAGATATTTGATTAGAATGATGGTATGCCCTTTGGGTTTAATGGGTGATTGGAAAAATAAAATGATCTAAAGGGTGGAAATGATTCAAAATGTAGATCTAATAGTGGAAAACTTGATAGTACCAAATACTTTGTGCTATTGATAGTTTTGTAGTCAGACTCTAAATATATATATATTCGAATTATATCGAGCTGAACATGAACAAGCTAATCCCAGCTCATATTCGGGTTGTTGAGATTTTGAGCTAAAAAATACAGTTCGTATTCTGTTCATTTATTAAACGATCCGTTCGATGTCGAATCCATTTCGAATCAAACATGAGCTGATTTGCTGAGTTTTTTACTTTTGAAGGGCCTTTCTGCCAATCCCCTGGCCGCCCATTCTATATGAAGGTAATTAAAACGTGAATTACCACCCCTGAGGAACCCGCGAATCATCCAACACGTTTGGCAAGTCAAAGTAAACTTAGTGCTCATTTAAATAAACATCGTGAACTCCCCTTTCAACTTATTTATTGGTAGTTGGTTCCCCACAAATAAAAAAACAAAACATTTTGGAGAATAATTAACTAACAACATTTTGGAGAATAATTAACTAACACCCATCATTAATTTCCTACATATATTCTTTGTGTCCACTTCATCCTGTATGTAGAAATAATATTTTATATAGTAAAAGATATTTTGTGAAGAAATTACCTTCGTGTTAAAGTAATGTCGACCCTAGTCCTCTTCCTTCCAAGCTAAATATAGAGAAACAATTTGCTAGAAGCGAGCATTATTGCAAACAAGTACGATTATATGGCTTCCTCCAAATCAAGAACTAACTGCTCTCTCTCTTTGTTCTTCTGCACCATCGTCTTTCATGTTATCATACCACATGCAACACCACTCTCCTTCAGCTTCAACTTTTCCGATTCTGAAACTTACGGGTCGAATATTAAATTGCAGGCCGATTCTCTCTCGAACGGAACTGTCATCAATCTTACGAAGGACACGCTCGTCGGTTCCATCGACTACAGCAAAGGCCGAGCGGTGTACAACAATCCGGTCCTTCTTTGGGATGACGCCACGGGCAAGGTTGCTAGCTTTCATACTAGCTTCTCTTTCATCATCCAAGCCACGAACACGAGCCAACACGGGGACGGGCTAGCTTTCTTCCTTTCGCCTTACCCGTCCGTGGTCCCTGTTACCGCAAGTGGCCGCTCCCTCGGCCTCTTCAATAATTCAACCATCCTGAGCTCGACGCAGAATCAGTTGGTGGGTGTCGAGTTCGACACCTACCAAAATGACTGGGATCCGAGTGACTATCACATTGGTATTAATGTAAATTCAATCAACTCTACCGCGCACCAGAACTTGCCAAATATCACCAAAGGCTTCACCCATGCTATCGTGTCAATCGACTACGATAACACCACGAAAAATTTGAGTGTCTTGCTTTCTTACGACAGTAATCCGAACTACACTAGCCCATTCAGCCTCTCTTACCTTGTTGATTTGAAGGCAATACTACCCCAGGAGGTGGCCGTTGGCTTCTCAGCTGCCACTGGCCACGCCGTCGAGCTGCATCAGATTCTGTACTGGAATTTCAGCTCAACTTTGGGAAAGAAGAGTAATCTTAGCAAAAGTAATGTCAGAGTTGCAGCAGTATCGGTAGCTGGGGTAGTCGCTCTGCTCTGTATGGTTGCGGCAGTTTGGTTTCTTTCGCCGCGTAAGAAGGCCACCACGACGACGGAAGAAGAAGGCGGCATTGACGACGAGGATGATCTAATCGACGATGAGTTCGAGAGAGACAGGGGACCACAGAGGTTTCCTTACAATGAATTGGTTGCCGCGACGAACAACTTCGACGAGGCAGAGAAGCTTGGGCAGGGAGGCTTTGGTTCCGTGTACAAAGGATTCCTGAAGTCCGCAAACCTTTCTGTAGCCATCAAAAGAATCTCCAAGGAGTCGAAACAAGGACGAAAGGAGTATATGTCCGAGATCAATACGATAAGCCGACTGCGTCATCGGAATCTAGTACAGCTCCTAGGCTGGTGCCACAGATGCGGAGATTTCTTGCTGGTTTATGAGTTGATGCCCAACGGAAGCCTAGATTCCTATCTCTACAGCGAAGAAAGACTACTACCGTGGTCGGCGAGATACAACATAGCACAAGGCTTGGCCTCTGCGTTGCTGTATCTTCACACGGAGTGGGAGCAGTGCGTGGTGCACCGAGACATCAAGTCGAGCAACATCATGCTGGATTCGTCGTTCAGCGCTAAGCTCGGTGACTTTGGGCTGGCACGGCTCGTCGATCACGACCACGCCTTGCAAACGACAGATCTGGCAGGCACCATGGGATACCTGGCCCCTGAATGCTTCATCACCGGAAAGGCCAGTAAGGAGAGCGACATCTTCAGCTTCGGAGTCGTCTTACTCGAAATCGCTTGCGGGAGAAAGTGCTTAGCCCCGACGGAGGCACGAAACAACGTTAGACTGGTTGAGTGGGTCTGGGATCTGTATGGAAGGAAATCAGTTCTTGAAGCAGCCGACGAGCGACTGAATGGCAACTTCAAAGGACAGGAAATGGAGACCTTGATGGTAGTGGGGTTATGGTGTTCCCACCCATATTATAATCGACGACCGTCCATCAAACAAGCAATCGATGTTTTGCGATTCGAAATTCCGTCGCCTGCTCTTCCTCCTAATATGCCGGAGTTGGTGTCCGTGTAGCCGATGGATCTATCAAATTTCAATTATACCTCATCGCCATCCACTGGAACATCGGCTAGTGTCATTTCTACATCTATTAACAACTCCTTAAATTATAGTTGATAAAACTCAACATTCTGCATGCTGCAATTTGTTTTATCTTTTTTTTTTTCAGTATATATTTTGATGTTTTAATGTGATTGTGTGTAATATGCATGGATTTTACTTTATCCGTACTAGGAATAAGGCAATACTGCAAGGTTGGTATATTTATATATATGTTGTATTGAATTTTTTAAAAAATTTTATAAATTTGGCTCTTGTTATTTATATGAATTTTATAAATTTGGCTCTGGTTAAATCAAAACAGTTAAAAATAAATAAATAAAATAATAAGTCAAAATTTACATAGTTCTGTTAGCGTTCTGGTTAACAACGAGCGCATAAACTAAACACGAAATTAATAGGCGACCACCACACAAAATTAAATTTCAAAAAATACGATAAAATAGAACACACAGATTTACGTGAAAAAAAATTTTACAGAAAAAAAATCACGTACGAAAGAGAAAAATTTTACTATGTCCGAAAAGTGAATAAAAAATATTTTGATGATAATCATATAATTGCTGGATTTCTCTCTAGGGCAAAAAGGAAAGAGGATAATAAAAATTTTAACGGATTTATCTTATCGGATCCGATCCCTTCGTTTCCACCACATATATCTATTTTTTTTTTCTTAAAATTTTACCAAATTTTGTCGTCGGACCGCAAAACCGTCAGCGAGCCAAAAATCCAAAGTCGAAACGATTTCTAAATTCGGAATTACATACTAAAAATTGTATTAATATTAGCGTAGGGATCGTACAATGCGACGAATAATTTTTTTTTTTTAATAAAAATTTATAAATTAAATAAATAAATATAAATATAAAGAAGAAACTGAAAGATATAACCATATTTAATTAGATTTAATAATATAAAAAATTAATTAAAGATTAAATAAAATTACAACTCAATAAAAAATAATGAATGAAATCGAAAAAATGGAACTATACGAGAATAAAAATGATTAAAATAAATATTCTCAATAAATATTTAGAATATTATGAGAAAAAAAATAAATAATAAAAGTTATACGGAAGAGACTCAAATTCGTATACTAAAAATTAAAATAAAACCAAATTGTAAGTATCATAGGTAGGGATATCGAATCGAAATAAAATTTAAAATTGACATTTGATAGACTTATTTAGTTTTCTCAACTTTTTCTAATTCGTGAGACTGGATAATATTTGAATATGTGATTTTATTTTTTTAGTTTTTATGTCAGTTATTGAGAAAATTTTATTACATATATAGTATTTATGGTTTAAACAAAAAAAACAAAAACAAATCAAGAAAGATAAAAATGTGAAGAAATGTAATAACTTAAGGAAGAAAAAGAGTTGGTGTTTGGTTTCTAACTAAGAAAAGAAGACGAAGAGATGATAGTTCGATTAAAACAAAGAAAAAAAAACGAAGAGGCGGTAGTTCGGTTCAAGCAAAGAAAAATTAAAATATATGAAATAGTTGGACCGATTCGATCCAATACAGTATGTGTGATCCGATTTGATTCAAATAAAAAAATATAAAAAATATAATTATATGTGTAATCCGGTTTGATTTAAATAAAAAAAAAAAAATACAGTATGTGTGATTAGATTCGGTTCAATTAAGGAAAAAGAGACGTGTGGAGGATTTGAACTGATTTGATGTATAATTTGGATCTGTTCAAATAATAATAATAATATATATATATATATATATATATAGGAAAATGTTATGTGTACACCCCTTTCGGGGTGTACATCATACACCCCACCCATCTAAGGGTGGGGGTGTGATGATGGGTCACTTGATGTGACCCGTAAAAAGTATCGCCACCATTAAAATGGTGGAGGTGTATGATGTACACCCCTTGGGGGTGTACAGGTAGCATTGCTCATATATATATATATATATAGAAGTTGAGCCAGTTCGTCCGGTGTGTAATCCAATTCGATTTATTCAAATAAAAAAAAACATACGACTGACGATTCGACTCAAGCAAAAAAAAAATAAAAAATATGAAAAATTTGAGTCGTTTAACGAGTATATATATATATATATATATAAAATTTAAATCAATTCATTTTAAATAAAAAAATATTAACACGAGACAAAAATAAAAAAAAAGTATATATATTGCCCAGAGTATAGATAGTAGGCGAAGTAAAAAATAAAATCTCTGGAAAAATACAATGCACCAAATACATACCACGTAGACCAAGAAACCCAACATCACGTCCGGAAGAACTCCACAGCACCGCATTTCTTTCACCAATGCCGCAGTCTCCAATGCGCGGACAAGGATTTTAGGATATGCTGAAAATTTTATCGAATCTGAATTTATTTAATATTAAACGGATATTAATTCGAATATAAATATAAAAAATAAAAATTTGACGAATTTAAATTTAGATATGAATTTTAATTGTACTTAATTCGAACCTGAAATCGAACCCAATCCGAACCCAAATTAATTTTACGTTATATAATATATATTTATATAAATATTTGATATTATATTTAAATTTAGGATTAATTGCATATATGTCCCTGTAAATATGTCGAATTGCAAATATATCCCTACAAAATTCAACTTTTCATATTTATCCCTTAAAAAATCCACCGTTATTCAAATATGCCCCTACCGTCCATCTTTGTAAAAAAAAGTTGATTTAACCCTAGATTAAATGCTTAACCTTAGTTAGATTAAAAATTGAATTTACATATTTACCCTTTCCATATTATATCTCAAAAAAAAAGGGAAAAAAAAATTATTTTGATGATAGAATTTTATGATTTTTGGAGAGGGGCATTTTTGTAACAAATATAATATATTTGTAAGGGGGCAAAAAAGTCATTTCACATCGAATCTGTTAAAAAATAAACAGATTCCAAACGGGGATTAACCAGATAGGCATATTTGAAGAATTTTGGATTTTTGAAGGGATAAATATGAAAAGTTGAATTTTGCAGGGATATATTTGCAATTCGACATATTTGCAGGGACATATATGCAATTAACCCTTAAATTTATATTAAAAAATATTTAAATTTAATATAATATATTTTGAAATATTGTAAAGAGAAAACGAAAAAAGAATTATTACGTGTTTGGATTTCGGGTTCGAGTTTTGAATTTTTTGTTGGATTCGAATTTGAATATGAATTTTTTAAAATCTGTCGGATTCGAATTCAAATTCGGATTTAGTAGTCGGGTTCGGGTTCGGATTCGAATTCGGATTCGGATTCGGATTCGGGTTCGGATTCAGATTTTTAAAAATTCGCTTCCAATCTGACCCGTTGACATTCCTAATCAAAATAGAAGCTCGACCATACAATGTTAAGGTTTTTTAAATTAGATTTTTAATTAAATTTTATTTATATTTAATAAATTTAAATTTTATATTATTTTAATTTAATTAAATTTTAATTTTAATTTAGATAAAATATAAATTAAAATTAAAATTTAACCACTTGTTAATCAGCTATGTATAGATCTAAAACTAATCAAACGTGAAATTAAAGTGCAGAATTTATTTTGAAAATTTAAAGAGAGTATTAATTTCAACATTATGAGAATTAAATTTTTAAAAATTTTATCACTGATTTATTAGTGAATCAGTGTTGAAGGGAGTGTCAAATTCGTTTTTGAATTCACTGTGCTAATTACAGGGAAAAACGTGAAAAACGAAACCTAACGAAAAATCGTAAAATTTGAGTTTTTTTCATAAATCGACCAATCAGTTAATCGGGTGAGATTTTTGGAAAAAAAAGATCGTCACTCTGACGGCGTCATCGAAATAAAAGCGGTGGTGCAATCGGATTTCAAATCCGATACCCGGATCTTCCAGATTTGCGCGTTTTGTGAGAAAATCGGACCGAAAAATTGAATTTCGATAAATTCGGAATCAGGTGCAGCATTTTACACACTGAAATTCGTGAAAGTGGTGGTGCGATCGGATCTCAAATCCGATACCCGGATCTCTCGGATCTGCCCAGCGGGCCAGCGCACGCCGCGTTGGGACCAGCCCGAGCGGGCCGAGCAAGTGCCCGCACGCTGCTCGCGGGTGGTGCTGCGCTGCCAACCCGCGCCCCTCTCCTCTCTCCCTGTGATCCGAGCGCCCGAACTTATTGTGGGCTTCGCTATGAAGCCATCGAATGTCCAAATCGTCATCCATCACTCCGTTGATCGTCGTGTCGCCGTCGTGATCGTCCGAAATCGGTGCGAACCCCGTTTCGTCGACGGATCTTTTCAACGACGCATTCGCTGTCCGGTTCTCGTGTTTTAGACAGCGGAACGTCGCGTTTGCGTTCCGGCACTTTCGACGGCCACCGATTTTCCGGTATTTGAGCACGATAACCCCATAACCCTCCTTGTACTCTTTAATTACATATTTTGTAACTAGTCGTAGCGGTACCGCGTCTAACACGGGTGTTTGTTGTTGGTGGCTTCGGTTGACCCGGATATATATATATATATATATATATATATATATATATATATATATATATATATATATATATATATATATATATATATATATATATATATATATATATATATAGGGTTTATGGTTTCCGAACAACGAGCACAACGCGCGTGTCGTGATCTGTCAACCCACACTGTCGATTTACCTCGGAAGCTCGCAGTTTTCTGTAAAATGCCTTAATTACCTATTTTTCTTGTTATAATGCAATTATTGGAACATTTAGGAATCCAAATGCATTTCGGCCGCACGGGCTGCCTCGGGCAGCATGCACGGACCCTCTGGACTATTCGTCCAAGATTCATGTCCTTTTGTGGAGCGTAATCTGGGTTTCGAAACCGAAATTGGTAATTTCAGGAACCCATTTCGGCCTAGTCATACGCAAATATAATTAATAACTCTAACTTTAGTGTTTACTGTGTGGGCGCCCTTTCTTGGTGCATTTTGGAGCAGCGGATGACCTCACTACAAAAAAAAAAACTACCGTAGCGGCGGTTGTAAAGAGGCGGTTCTTGTAACCGCTTCTTCTATATAATCATAGAGGCGGTTTAGAGGCGATTTTAAAGACCCGCCTCTACATCAATTAAGAAAAAAAATTTATATATATTTTTTTTCAAGTTTATTCCTTTTAAATTTTTTTTTTTTTTTTCTATTCTTATAACTGCTTCTACTATATAATCATAGAGGCGGTTTAGAGGCGATTTTAAAGATCTGTCTCTATATTATTATGGACGTTTCAAGGTTGTCTTATTCCAATGTGATTGGGTTGATATTCACCACAGTATAGGCATTAAGTATGATGAATTTGGGTTCACTCTTGTAAACTTGTCTCGCTTAATACATACAGGTGCAGAGTTGAAAGATGATGCTTATGTATTTTCATCACAAATCCAACAAGTATTTTATGTGCAAATACTGAAAGATGAGAATTGGTTTTCAGTTGTGAGAATCAAACCGAGAGAATTATTTGATATGGGTGAAGATTCAACGGATGAGATTTTTGTAATCCCTCCGTCTCTACAAATTTTAGATGAGAATGAACATCCAAATTGGATTCGAGTTAATGTAAATGAAGATGCCAATGATGAAGCATAATTTTTTAAAAATAAATTATTGAAATAATACTTCTCATGCATGTGATATTTTTATCTCAGGTTAGTTTGATGAATATATTCTTACTCTATATTTGGTTGATTAAGTTCTATTATTTTAGATTTGCTTGATTTATATTATTTGTTTATCATTTGTAGGAAATTGAAACATGTCCTCCAGTTCTAGAAGATTGCGTAGTTGCAATATAGTTAGATCTATCCCTGAAGATGACTTGGAAGTTCAAGGACCAGTAGGAGATGAGCATTTGCCATTTTTCCCAGAAACTCCTACAAATGCTAGTACCACTGAGATTGAAAATAATAATCAAAATGATTTATTTCTTTGGATCATTGGTAAGCAATATTATTTATTAATTATATAGTGTATAAGCTTGATTTTCTATTGAAGTTAATAGATTTAAGTTTATTTTCAGGTACTGATAAAAATTGACGTAAGAAACGAGGAAGAACAACATTGGCAGATGTGTGGAACCTACTTGAAGGAGAGAGGATTGATGTCGAAGTTGATAAATATGGGGTTCCGTGTACCTATGCAGGATCTGTCATTGGATCATTTTTAGGAGTAATCGCGAAAAATGAAACATTTGCTCCTTTAAATATTTCGCGATGGGATAATATAATTTTTAATCCATTCAAGGAAAAAATGCTAAAACATATTGAGGTTCTTTCATCTTTGCTCATTATTTTTTTTTTATTGTATATATTTATATACTTTTATTATATTTGTTTTTTAACAGTAAACTTTTTATTTTATGAATAGACAAAGTTTAGATATCCTTAGGGAACGAGACATTGGGTGTTGGCATCATTGAACAAAAAATGGAGAGATTATAAAAGTGAATTAAAATGTGAATTTTCTCAGAAGACAAACCGATTCAAGAATTAGTTGACAATGTACCAACCGGTGTGATTAGAGACCAATGGACTAGTCTAGTAGCATATTGGACCACCGAGGAAAGTAAGGTATAAAAGTTTTATTTTTATATCAATGTTATTAATAATGCATTGTTCACTTTTTAATATATTTATTTATTGTAGAAACATTGTCAAGTTAATTCAACTTCTGCAAAGATGGTGAAGATGGCCCATACTTCGGGAAGAAAAAGTTATGCAACGAAGCGAAAGGAAATGGTAATAGCTCGACGTTTAAATTTATTTTATTTTAAGTAATATGCCATACGTTTTTATAATTTAAAAATTATTATTTATAATTATAGGAAATTATTCTTGGTAAAGAACCTGATCGGCTTACTTTTTGGAAGGAAACTCATAAGAAAAAGAATGGAGATTTTGTGAAAGAATGGAGATTTTGTGGATGAAGATGCGAAGAAAAATTTGGTAAGTATAATTTTCTATCATATAGTCATATTTAACATTCATATAATTTGTGAAATATTAATATATTTTTTTCAAATCACTAATAGGATGATGCGCGTGCAAAATTCATTACACTTTCACAAAGTTCCGAATCTGATACGAACAAGCTGATGGATGAAGGCTTTCTAGATGTCATGGGTCCTGAGCATAATGGACGTGTGAAAGGTTTAGAGTTGGGACTTACGCTAAGATCATATTATGGCGTAAAATATATAAATTTACCTACAATAGATAAATCAAGAGAAGGTCAATCAGAGGAAGTAAAAAGGCTCAAAGAAGAAATGAGAGAGATGCGAGAGGAAATGGCTCAGCTAAAAACAAATTTAATGCAGGTATGCTAAATTAATCATAAATTATTATTATTATTATTATTATTATATATATATATATATATATATATATATATATATATATATATATATATATATATATATATATATATATATATATATATATATATATATATATATATATATATATATATATATATATATATATATATATAAAATTATAATAATTATTATTATTATTATTGGGTTGTCATATAACTAATAATTTTTATAATGTTTGACTTTTTTAGGTTGCTGGGGGCAGAACAAATATGGTTGGCGCATTTTCTCCAAATAATTTTTCATCGAATGCAAGTCACGAGCCTGTGCCCACAAATGAAGGACATTAAAATGTAATTTAAATTTTTGTGAATGATTGACAACTCAAATGTTGACAAACTATTATACTTTTTTTATTATGACATTACTACTCTCTATGATACTTATTGAACGATATGTTATGTGTTTTGGTTGATATGTTTTCTTAAATTATGAAGTTTTGATGATGTTCTTTACTGTTTATTGAGAATTATTTTGTTTCTTGTAATGTTAGTGTATGTTTGAAATTAAATGATAAATTTCGTCTGATTGTCATCGAATCTGTAATGTCATATATATAAATACGGTTTAAAATAATTATTAAATATAATTTTTTATATTATTTTTTACGTAGAGGCGGTTCAAACCGGCTCTTTATAATGAGATTTTGTTAATCTGTAGAGACGGGTTAAACTGTCTCTAAATAGCAAACCTTTGTAGAGGCGATTTAAACCACCTCTATAAAATATTATCAGTAAAGACGGTTTGAACCGCCTCTACAATACAACATTCGTAGCGGTGGTTTAAACCGCCTTTATGTTATTATGAAATTAAATATATATATATATATATATATATATATATATATATATATATATATATATATATATATATATATATATATATATATATATATATATATATAAATTGATGCGGTGGTCAAAACCGTTACTAGAGAACCGTCTCTAGTATTTCCCGACGGTCCCCTAAACCGCCTCTACAATGTAGAGGCGGCGTCTACGTCGGCGGTCCAGAGGTGGTCATTAGAACCGCCTCTAGCTCTTGTAGCGGCGGTTTAAACAGCCGTTACAATAACTAAGAACCGCCCCTACAAGCACTTTTTGGTGTAGTGGCCTACTATATTGTTTGGAATCTTTCAGAGCAGTTTGAAGGTTCCGGGGAAATTCCAAAATTTTTCGATGGGTTCCGGAAGCCCGGTTAAAAGAATCAGCTTTTCCAACGATTTTAGGACTTTGAGATATGTGATTTTGAGTCGTTGAGTTTAGTCTTGACTCAGTGGATCCTTTGTAGGTCCGGTCGACGATCGTGAGCATCTCGAGAGTTAGGTGTCTCACCCGACTCGGGGGGGTATTTCTATTCGAAGTTGGTTCAATGATGCCTGCTCGGTGACATTCCTTCCTCCGTGTTTCTTTTCTTGATTAGACCCATTACATGTTGAGCACTTGAGCACCACCCACTTCATTTCTGTTTACTCTACTTTACTATTTGCATCATGATCTAGAATTAGAGCGGTATTCTGTGATTTGTTAGAGTTCCTGACATGATTATAGCATATGATCTTGAGACATAATATGATTTAGTGACTTCGTGATTGATGGCATCTCGTATCTATTGTATGATGTTCAAGTTATATAGATCTGATAAGTCAGCAACACTGTGACATTCCTTCAAAAGTAGTGGACTTGATTGGTCGGTGACATATTGAGACCTTGTGATATGACCGTTTGGATTTGATTAGTGATTTCTTGTGGATTCTTTCTTGGCTACTTGCCGATGGTTGGCCATTGAGCATTTTGCGTCGATCGCCATAGCTCGAGAGCATTTCACGTACACCAGCGGTCTGATCTACCGCAAGAGGATGTTCTTTTCTGAAAAGGTAGTCGTATTTTCGACCCGTGAGTCCCATGTGGTTACTACTTGGGCCATATGCCTAGGTGAATAAGACGTGGCTTCGTCTGAGGTTTTTAGACAAATATGACAAATGATTGGGTGATTTGTATTATTTATCAGTTGATGTATTATCATGTTTGTTTTTCTTTACAGTAGCGGATATTTATGTATTGATTGGTAGTTGCAATTTCTTTTCAGTCATAATTGCTGCTATATTTGTATGCCAATAATTGTTATTGATTATCAGTATTACAATAGTTGTTATTCGTACATTATTGTTTGATGTATCTCATTACTACTATATTCGGTTTATTTGATCATTTTGATGCTTTCTTTCATTGATACTATATCTGATTTAGCAGTACCTTCTAGTCGATTGTTTTCTTTCGGTAGTTAGTGAGTACAGTTTGGCTTCGTCGGCTTGCATTACCCACTGAAAGATCTTTGTTGGTTTTTCACTACTCCCCAATTCTAGATACCGCGGGTGGTGAGGGCTGGGATGATGCGTGAGGATGGTACTAGAAAGCCCTGTTCCGAGCTTTGATCATAGACGATTTTTTGTGTTTCCGCTCTTCGTTAAGATTGTTGCTAATTTAGTAGATTATTTCAGTTTAGTTGGTGTAGTCTTTGATTCAAATCTTCTGGTTTAATTTGGTTTACTTGTTGATTATTCTTAATTGTAGTTTCACACAAATGCACTAATGTACTAAAAGTCCATTTCAGGTGCATTTGTTAAGAATAAACTACAATTAGTTCATTGTACAATTAGTGCATTTGTCCACAAATGCACTCATGCACTAAATGGTGGACAAATATGCACTCATGCACTAAATGGTTAGTTTCTACAATTAAGAATAAACTACAATTAGTGCATTTGTGCAGTTGTTGATTATTCTTATAGGTGCACAAATACACTAAAAGGCCATTTCCTTATTGACTAGAGTGAAAGATAATTTATACGATTTACACTTGTTTAAAATGACCCTTGCGAGATACTGATGTAGTAGATAATACTTCAATATTATTATTATTTTTCTCCAACATATTGATTTATGGGATAGATTGCAGTTTATTCAAAGTTCGGATGACGATTTTGCGCTTTTAGAAGTTCGGCAGATGAATTTTAAATTAATTTTAGTTTACATGAAAGCTAAATTAAGAGCAAATTAATTTTAGTTTACATGAAAGCTAAATTAAAATCTCTTACACACTCACCGCTTAAAAATAAAACTGTACAATAAAAAATAGAAAATCTAAAGGAGAAATTTTATTTTCTAAAATAGAGAATTCATGCAAGAGATCTAAAAAACACTAGCTTGTTAGGAACTAAAAAAATTTCAATCCATATTCTTAGCCCAACTTTGCTAAATAAAGAGCTAGAGCTGTCAAAAAGTCTAAATCTAATATTTTTTGTAGGAGATAAAGAGACTTATAATCGTTGTCATTAATGTTTTCAAAATTCCTAATAGATGTCAGAGATCATGAATTTGTAGTGAACTTAGTGAGTGTTTTTAATATGAATTTAGTGGGTGAGTTCATATAGTCTATAAATAATGAAAAGTTGGCTAAGACCAAGAGTAGGCAAGAAAGAGTGTATGCATTTTGTAATTTCTGTTCTAAGTAATAGAATACTTAGTTTTTATAAAAATTTTATATCTCTTTCTTGTTTTTTTTTTCTTCGACTTAGTCTTTGAGTACGCGGAAGTCCGAACTAGTAAGATCGAGATAGATTATTTGTTCATATTCGAGCAGAAAGACAAGCACCGCACGAGCTTTTATAAGTCAAAAGCTTAAGTCTGTAATAACCTATTCGTACCCTTAAGCCAGGATCGTGGTGTCTAAAAATATTTATTTTTATATTTTGAAAAAGTTGGAATATTGCTACCCTTGGTCTTCCACTAATTAGTCTTTGGAATATTTTTATACCTCTTTCCCGTTTTTTTTTCCTTCCACTTAGCTTTTGAGGACGCGGTAGTCCGAACTAGCAAGATCGAGGTAATTATTTGCCTATATTCGAGAAGAAAGGTAAGCACCGCGCGAGCTTTTACAAGTCAAAAGTTTAAGTCTGAAACAACCTATTCGTACCCTTAAGTCAGGATTGTGGTGTCTAAAAATATTTTTTTTTATATTACGAAGAAATTGGAATATTGCTATTCTTGGTTGTTTGCTTTCACTATTATTTAAGGCTAAATTGCATTTTTTATCTTCAAAGTTGGAGATGTATGATTATTTAATTTTTAAATTTTAATTTATTATTATTTATAATTTAAATTTTAAAATTTTTATAATCAAGTCGAACAATCAAATTTAGTTTGTTAAATAGTGATAAATCACTAACATAATATTAATATAATAGTGTGACAATTAATAGCAAAAATTTTATTAATGTACCACACACTACTATATATATATTATTAAAATATTATTATTTAGCCAATTTATATAGTTAGACTGTAAAATTTACTTATAATTATTTAAAAAAAATAAACTAAAAATTATAATGAATTTAAATTTGGGAATCAAAATGTTGCGACAAATTTTTACAATTTAATACTATTGGAGGAGGGAAGCATCAAAAATATATTTACATATTTTTTATCTTTGAAAATATTCACGCTATTTTGTACTTTTTTTTTTTTTGATTAAACAGAGTTAAATCCTATTTGAAGGAGAGTTACAAGGGTAACAGTGACGAACCCCCTCACAGGAGGGAGCAAGAACGAAAGAAGAGTTAAAGCAACAACACATACAAGGTGTGAACAAGCAATCCAACCATAGCCTCAACAACAGATAAAAATAATGAGCACCCAAAGCCGCAACCGACGCTATTTTGTACTAAAAAAAATGGAAAATGCTATGTGTACACCCCTTTCGGGGTGTACATCATACACCCCACCCATCTAAGGGTGGGGGTGTGATGATGGGTCACTTGATGTGACCCGTAAAAAGTATCGCCACCATTAAAATGGTGGAGGTGTATGATGTACACCCCTTCGGGGTGTACAGGTAGCATTGCTCAAAAAAAATCTTTGATATTATAAAGTAGATTTTTTAGGCAATGACAAGACCAATAGGCATTATTTGTTTTTCCTACTACTAAATTTGTGGGTACCTTTATTCTCACTTATAGCAGACTTTATGGCCTGATCAACTCTAATGGAGTTAGTTAAAACATCACATGATAAATATGTAATACAATGCATCAGGGTTGAACCGTGTGATGCGGATCGGTTGACTAAGTTAAATAATTAATTGAGTCAAGAGTGTAGATTAGTTCTAGAATTGACTCTAGATTAAATGATTCGGTTTGGTAAGAATCAGCTCAATTGAATTTTCTCTCGGTATGTAAAATGAACCAATATGTGAGTCTAAAAATTAATGCCGCTACAATTAGAGCCGAATAAATTATATTAAAAATACGAATAAAAATTATAAGTTATGGATTACTACTAATAAAAAGCTAACTGTTCGAATATAAAGGGCTATAGCCTACTCCTACTAAAATTGTAAATACATAAAATAAAAAAATTATTGAAAAAGCAACAACCTTGTATTTGTAGAAAAACTCTTATTGCAAAGGGTAGAAAAACTCCTATTGCAAACGGTATTCTACTATTTATAGTAGAACACTTTTTGCCTGTGGTTATCCAATGGTTTTTAGCCGTGAAGAATATTTTAGTCATGTTCTTTGTATCGGAAGATACCCTTCAGCAAATTACTTGTTAGTTATGAATGCACTCCTATATTTTCAATCGTTTTTATTTAAATCTCATTCGTCTTTAAATGTCTTTTTCTAGACTCCTGATGCATTATGTGTTATTTTTCTATTCGTCCATATGGATTAAGCGTATGGAACAGATCGACTACCATCTGACGCTATTTTTTTTGCACCAACAACATGACATATATCTTATCTTCATTTTTTTTTTTTTTTACCCATCTCAAATAATTAAGAAATATTAGAGATAAAAAAAAATAAGAAAAAAAAACCTCATTTTCTATATGTCAAACATCATCCTCTTATGTAAATACTATCAAATTATATTAAATTATGTAAAATAATTATAGTTTTTTTAAATTTAAACTATCAGATAGTAATATTTTTAATATTTATATTCAATATAATTCTATGAAATAACTTTATTTTAAAAAGCAGCTAATTTATTTTTTTGATATATTTTTAGTTTTGTTTCTATTTTTAATTTTTTAAATCTTACTCATAGGCTCCTAGATTCAACAACTTTTGCTCTAAAAATTTATATATATACTTTAATTATAACCCAAGAAGCGGGGATTGAATCCTGTTTATATAAATAGAATGCTAAAATATTTGATACAAAAAGTTAATACTACCTAAAATCTTATCCTCTCACCTAAATAAATTAATTTTATTTCAAAAACTTTTTATTCTATAGATTTAAAGTTGGATCAGTTGAAATTTTAAGTTTTTTTTTAAAAAAAATTAAGGGTGATGATGTGACTTTGCAATTTGGTTTAAAGTTCTTTAGTTTTATATATATTATATTAATATATGTTTTTATTGGTATACTTTTGTGAAAGCCCCTTAAATAAATTGTAAAAAGCAATATCCATATGTTTTTTCTTTTAATTTTTTACTTTTTATGTTTTTTGTTTTTTTAAAAAATGCATATCAAGATACGGTGAGAATATAGTCTTATTTTTTTTTGAGAGAAAAATAGTATACTATCTGTTTCGTTTATTTTTAAAATAAATTTAGCTGAAATATAAAACAACAAAATTTTGAACTCGGATATCAATTACTAAATCCTTTGCCACCTGTGCTAGAAACGGTTGATAATATAGCCCATATTTATGCTGCCATCTTTGTAATATATAGTGTGGTATGATTTTCTATATATTATTCAAACTATTGGTGGCATTCTTGCTAATGAATACTCAACCACAAACACCAGAGGTCTAGATATTTTTGTTTCAGTAGAGTCGCAAAAAAATTAACTAACATTACCTCATTCTAATTAGTTTGTAACTTGTATTACATTATAAAGAAAGATACCACTAAAAAGGTACATTGAACCATCCCTAGCTAGCTTGTAAATTAATTTATACCAAAGAGAAAGATACCATTACGATTAATAATTTCATTACAATAATCGCAGACCATTCTTTCAAGTTGTATATATATGAGTTAACTCTACATCACTTTTTCATGACCCCCCAAATAGAATTCGTTTTCTCAATACTCTTGTCCTTGAAATGGAAAAAGGTGAGCAACATTATAGTGAGAGACCCAACTTGATATTGAGATATATTGAAGTTCAAGCTATTAACTCTCGAGAAATCTTAAGTTCCTTAACTATCCTGATTTTTTTATTGTAACCTTTTAAGATTCAGTGCTTATCTATATATGTCTGAAGCAATTAATTCTGCGTAGACGCTAGCTCTAGACATTCGAGGATGAGGAAAATGACAAGCAAAAGAGAGATGAACAATGAAGATCTCATTAAGATTAATTCAACTTTGATGCCTTTGGTTCTTACATAATGCAAAAGTCCACAAGAGAAGCTGGTAAGAAGGTTGAGAGCTTCGAACAGCAGCTCCATTTCTTGCACTCTTGTGGCGCGTGTGGGTGTCTCCTCGGATCAGTACATGATATCTTATTAATAACGAAAAATAATAATACAAGGAAAAAAAAACACATGACTCAACTTGACGGGCATGACCAATAAAGATTAAATAAATACCAAAGACACTATACCCGAGCAATTAATTGGCGAGGGAGTAGGAATAAAGCAATTAAAAATCCTAATGACGGCATATTGCAACCGGATGCCTCTGTTTTCCCAGCAAGTTTGTTTATATTTGTGTTGAATTAATACAAAATGTTTTTTTTTTTTTTTTTTTTTCTTCTTTTGTGTAAAACGGGCCAGCCCGGCACGACCGGCACGACCGGTCCTGCGCGACTCCAAGCCGGGTCATTGTTTGACACGATTACTATAGCACCGTGCCCAACCGGCCTAATCCGATTTGTAGGACCATACTAGGCCATCCCTTCAAGGCCCGTCGGCCTAATCCGATTTGTAGGACCATACTAGGCCATCCCTTCAAGGCCCGTCGATCCGATCCGGCACGTTCCGTGACGCGCATGGGCCGTGCCAGGCCAAGATGCATGCCCACGGCCCGGCATAGCATGGCTCGGACCCAAGGCCCAAGGCGACTTGTCTTGGGCCTCGGGGTCAACTCAATTGCCTTGGGCCTCGGAATCAACTCTTAGAGAGAAGCCTTTCTCTCCATGAGCCCTCCTACTAAGGTCTGCATGGCAGACCTTGGAAGATGTGATTTAGATTTAATGGATCAAAATTTTATTGTCCATTGAATTAATTTTTTTTTTCAAATTTATTTTAATTCTATCGAGCTTGGCGGGCTCGCTTTCCTGACGAGACCGATGAGATCGGCCCAGTACCGTGGGAGAATGAGCCCAACTTAAGCCCATATATTTAGTAGTTTTCCAGTCCCGTTTTTATAAATTAGGACAACTTAATTACTCCATGTAATTAAAGAAGGTAATGGATATAAAGAATTAATAAAAAATTCTTCCTCCCCAAACCTTCTTGCTCCACTTCTCTTTCCCTCGTCTCATCAATTTCCCAAATCTTCTCTCTATTTCTCCTTCTACTATCCTTCTCTCACTCAATTAGCTCAATCCGATCATCCTTGTCGCCGACCAAGCCTCGGAGCTCTCTCATCTGCCAAATATTACAATTTCTAAAATTTTAATTTTGATAATTTTAATTTTTTTTTTTTAAAAAAAAAAAAAATTTATCTAATAATGGTTTAACCCTGTTTAATCAAAAAAAAATTTATCTAATAATTCAGTGATTCCACTCATAGATAAACTTACTAATTATTTGAATAAAAAAAAAATAATCCAAATTAGTCTTATGCAAACAAAAATGCTACCTTATTTTACAACCTATTACTTTTAGGGTTCACAATTTTTTTAAAAAAAATTTTAGTTAAAAATAATAATAAAATAAGTAAAAAATAAGAGTCATTAGATAAGTTGGAAATGTGTCCCGGTAATATTGCTCCCGTGCAAAAATTACCCTCCAATTTGGATCGTTTTCTCTATGGGGGTTCTAAAATGGATTCGAATCTATGAAAAACAATTTGAACTTAATTTTGTTTAACATATGCGTGTAAAAATTAATATATAATAGTAGATGGAGACCTACCTGACAAAATATCATTGAAGAGTTCCCTATTGATGGGATCTGTATAAAAATATCAAAATTAACTTTCTTTAAAAAATATATTAAAAAATTAATGTATGGCAGCGGGTATGTGCTTTCGAGCTAGGCGGCATTGTTTAGGAGGCCCTTATTTTAATTATTTTTAAAAAATACTATATGTACACTTTTTTTTTATATCTCACATTCACTTCAAATGATTTCTAAACGTCAGTCTCATTCTTAAATATAGATATAGAATGTATATTTTTTTGAGATGATTCTATATTTTTTTGAGATGTATATAATATTGCTTATTATTTTATGTACATCTTTTTTACATCTCACATTCACTTCAAATGATTTCTAAAATACAGACTCATTCTTAAATATAGATATAGAATGTACATTCTTTTGAGATATATATATATATAGTATTACTCATTATTTTTGTTTAGAACGTGTGATAGTAAAGGGTTAAGTTTATTCGACAGTTTTATATGCGTGCAACATACAATTTTACTTAATTCGTGGTTACGTATATGAAACTCGTTAGTTTCAATGTGATTACGTGACTACTCCAGCTGTTACTCGCTATTTACTTAGTCGTCGTTTACATTTTTACTAATTTTGCTCTTATCAAAGTAGCTCAACCGTCCAGTACTCCCTTTTAAACTTATGTATTGCAAGTTGATTCACCATCAATAAAGCAAACAAACATTTTTGATCTAAAAGATCTAGATGACACTTATTTTTAATTTTCTACTATATTATTTTATATAATAAAAATATTCTGTAAAATAAGCTAGTTTTATGGTCAACTAATACGGAGCCTACGCTTCTTCCTTCGAAGCTAAGCTAATGTAGAGAAACAATTTGCTAGAAGGAAGCATTGCAAACAACTACGATTATATTTGTCCCTCCAAATCAAGAACTAATTCAGTGCTCCCTCCAACATCCTGTAGGGGGGCAAAATTTGAGTTGGTTTTCATGTGGTCTTTCATGCGACTGAGAGTCGTCGAGACGTCGACCGAAGTTGTGCATTAAAGGATAATTAATTGTGATGCAGCGGCGTCCTCTTTCATTCGACCAAAAGTCGCCAAGATGCTGACTAAGTAATAGATCGGTATTTGCCGTGCGCTTTCTCACTTCTTAATTTATTATTATTATTATATATTATTATTATTATTATAGAGTACGTATTAGGAGGAAGAAGATAGACAGTATAGTTTCAATCAAGGCCTTTGTACATGCATATGTGATGATGAAAAGAAAGCTTTAATTCAAAAATAACTATGATATTGTAATCCGTGATAATCACAAAATTTTTCAAGTTCATTACAAATCCAAAGAATAGATCATGTATACAATATTCAATTTATGGAACCTTGCTTGGATACTAAAAGGTAGATTTATATTGGTACTTAAAAATATAAAATTAAATATATTTTCAATAATTATAATTATAGACAAAATAATATATTAAGTATAGCTGATAGAATATCCTATGTAGAGAATAAATTCTTGATCAATCTATAGAACGAGAAGTTCGACTGTGATATAAATGTTACCAATTGAATTAGGATAATTTATTTATTTTTTCTCTTGTCTCAGTGAACAGATAATGATTTTTCATCACAACGTACGTGAGAATGTGTGAGTATCAGTACTCATTTATGGAGATCAAAGTTTAATTATGATTCTATTTAATTTTAAAAAATATAAAAAATTAAGACATTATATTAAATAGTTTTATATTTATTAGAATTGATTTTTATCTATAGTAAATACAAATTTGAATATAATCAATTGTGACGCATTCATAAAAATCTTAATATTTTGTGTTTAAAAAGTGGAAGAATAGAAAAAAAAAAATAAATAAATAAATAAATAAACATTGCAGATAACCCATATACTCGCTTGCCAAGTGAGTAGAGATAAAAATATCTTCTATCAAAAAATTTGTGAATAAAATTTTCTCATATTCAATTAATCTGCGAATTCGCTTGCCAATGGTCCAACCTACCGGTTTGTCTGCGTCAAATTAAAGTAAAACTTAATTTTTCTTTTGAATCAGCATCTTGTAGCCCTTTTAGCTACAAGAATAGTGCCACTTGCAGTATTTTTGCCTTCGGAGTTCCTCATATGGAGGGATCGACTGTCCCTTCTAGAGCTTAATTAGGTCGTCCTTATATAATCGATCAAAGATTTGATCGGTCTTGGACGTGTCGAAGGTGAAGGCGTTAGCCAACGCCCGAGCCTTGAACTCTCGGGCCTTACTTGGCTTGAGGATTTGGCATGTATAAGGCTCACGACTCGATATCACTTGGCTTAATGTTGGTGGCCGATTCTCGGACCCATCGTGTCACGCTCCGGGGTCGAAACTGCGACCCGGGCCCGCCAATAGATCCGCCGCCCATACGGGAAGCCCCGTATAGACGAAGCGTCTAACCTGCAAAAAGAAGGATATTATAGCTATACAGATATCAGAGCGAAAAGTAAACTATTGAAATAAATATACAACTCCAAATAGTACATGTCAGGTCCTCACAAATACACAAGTCTCTCCAAAAATAATAAAGCTCTCAAAAGTAAAAGTACAAGATACATCCCAAAATCACTGACAGTACTAATACATCACCAAAAGGGGTACAACTACTCTCTCTGGAAGAAGACTGGTAGGGATCTAGCCCGCGACTCCCTTACCTCGATCAGCATGATCAACAACAGGAGCAGCAGGAACAGGAGAAGAGGTCCCTGGGGAAAAATCACCACAGCGGGTGTGAGAACTACATCCCACAGTAGTTCTCAGTGGGTACCGCCCCCAAGCCCGACGGTCTGCCCACTAAGTCTACTAGAGACATAAAGTAACAAATGCAATACTGAAAGGAAAAAGGCTGGAAAATAACTCTACAGCTACTATGCCTCTATCTAAATGCTCAATGAGTGATACAGATGGAAACATGATGCATCTACTCACTCTCAAAACACAGTCACCCAATCTACACTGACTGCCACATGGGGTGCAGTCAAACCTGCGCCTATCTACTGTCATTACATCCACGGAGGACTGGACTTACGTAGGGCGTCCGTGACTGCCAAAACTGGCCCAGCCAGAGGGACTGCGTCGACAAGTCGCGATAACAAAGTAACATGCCTAGCTTCGGAGCGGCACTCGAGGGGCGCGATCCCACCGAGAAAAGTATCCGCGCATCTCTATCGAGCTCAATGCGGCTCATGCAGGCTATAGTCCAAATCCACGATCAACAAGATCGACAGTACCCAAATCACCTCTCCAACTCACTAATAGGAAAAATACTCGAATAGTCAGGACCGCTGTCAACCCAACAGCTTCCAAAATAGGACATCAACTCAACATGCAAACTCACTAGCTGGGTATACTCCACAGCCGACAACAATGAAGGGTCCGGGAACCCCGAAAGACTAGAACCTACAACCCAAATCAAACGAGAACAGGCTTTAGGCATAGTCTCTCGTTGTTCTCGACCCAAAGAAAAGGCAGCCCTTAGAACCCAGACCACTCGAATCCTCTCGAGTGGGGAAGTTTATAGGAAAAATGTGACATTTATTACCGAAAACCATTTTTCACTCAAACCCACGCGGGGTGAAGACTAAAAGTAGTTCCTTTTTGAAAAACCATCTTGATTTGAGGAAAACCCTTTTTTTTAATAATTTTTAGTTCTTTTAGGAAAAATAGTTAGAAAACAAGTTTTATTCCCAAACCCCGAAGGGCTAATGCCTTCGTCCAATCAAACAAGAACAGACTCCGGCGACCCTTCGATGTTTGGAAGAAAAATATTGGTTGACTAAAATTATGTGTGTCCAAAAAGGTTCTGGGTTCAAGGTCCTGCTATCACTGGTATACTACTGCCACTAACACAGTGACGACATATAAAACAGAGAACACGACATTCTGGGACCACCGTTTACCCAAACGGCTCCCGCCACAGATATAAGACCAGCTACATCTACCAGACTCCACTCTGCCCCCAAGCACGAGTGTAACATGCATCCCACGCTAAAAATAAATCCCGACCACTCGACCCACTACCCGGGCGAGAAAAAATACTATGTCCAGGAATATAATAAGAAGTATGGATGTCTAGAGCATAGATGAATCTAGCCCAAGTGAGGGTTTTCTACTAGTCTTGTTACACATGCAACATATGACAGGGTGCTAGGTCAAGTTCCAATAGTAGCATTTAGTTTAACTAAAACAAGATCAGGGAACATTAACCAATATGATTTCAATAACAATACAGGAAAGACAACATCTCTCTAATATGCATTCTAACATATCTCACAATCATGCATGCTTTCTATACAACAGAATTAATGAACCGTCCACCGATTTTGGAGATGAAGGAACCCACCTGAAGCGCGCGTCAATCCAAGATCAAAAGGGCTGAAACAGAACGGGGATAATCCTCAAGTTCTCACAATTCCAACGAGCCCAAAAAACACCAGAAAACTCCTCCTGGGTACAAAGATATGGTCCAAACATTGCAATAAGCAAAAACTCCCACAAATACATGCTGCTGTAAAATCAGTCCAGAAAATGCTTAAATACCACATGCGAGATAATCTCCAATAATTCCAATAAAAATACGATGGCGATTCTCGCGAAGCGTAGATGTCAATCGAGTCCTCACAGGCTGAAATCCGATACCCGAGCGCGGAGATAAAAATCCGTCAAGCCTCCGCTGTCCAGAAAAACCGCCAGCAGGAAAGGGGTTCAAAGATGGTCCAAAAACCCCAATAAAAACCCAAAATTGAGAGGAGAGGAAAACACAAAAAACGGAGATCTACCTCTCATAAAACCGACGCTGCAAAAATCGTCCAAAAATTCCTTCGGAGTAGCTCTGTGGAGCTCGTGGACCGAAATACCGAAGAAAAAACGTCGCACTGCGCCGAATCGCCGAAACCGTCGATGTCGCGCCCTCCAAAAATTCTGAAACTCCCTCCAGAGATGCAGCAAAAGGAGAGGAACAACTTACCTTCAGGGCTCAGTCGCAAAAGAGCTCGGAAAAAAGGTCCAAAGGCCCAAGAAATGGGGCTATTTATAGCTCAAGTCCACCAAAGGGAGGCTTCGGATTCGGGCGCCCGAATCAGGCCTGGCCCATGAACAGTGCGCACCCGAAACGCCCACGCTGCGCCACGTGTCCCGCCCCCGCCCCGCCCGCCCAGCGCACACGCGCCCGCCAATCGCGGCGCGCCGCGTGGCAGCGCGGTCCCCGGCGGGGACCGTGGGCCGCGGTTCACGGCGGCCCAGCCGGGTCGCTGCGCCCGCCATTGGGCGGGCGACACGTGGCCCGGCGGGGTCCACCGTACGCCGCGCCCGGCGCGAGACACGCCCTGTCGTTCGTGCGTTGACCCGCCAATCCTTGCGCGCCACGTGGCAGCGCCCTCTGTTGGCTGCTCCCGGTGCACGCCAAGTGGGCCGTGGACCGGCCCACCAGAGAAATCGGCCCGTTTCGCCCGTTTCGCCCGAAAATACCCGATTTTCAACGTTTTCGCGCGCTGAGTCCATTTTTGACATTCGTTTAACGCACAACGGGCTCGATACACCAATAATAGGTGTTTTTTCACTGCCGACCACCCAAACAGGTCGAACGAAAAATATCGGGACACCACACATCGGCCCATACCCCGCCTGTTACGGAGCGGTCTGTGGTTGAACTGCCCCCAGCGGCTGAGTTGACTGGAAAAATGCTATCGGCTGCGCAACTCTTTGTGGTTGTGCTGCCCTCGTCGCCGACGTCATCGGGCTTGATTGCACCGGCGATGGCTGTGGCAGGGTGGATGGAGGTCCCGGTAGACCTCCGTGGTATGATTCATTTCAGGCTAAAAACTGACCGAGTCAAAAAATACTATCATTTGAAGTCGTGACGGCGGCTGACGCTGAGTCCAGGCGAGTGCCATGCGCTTGGCCGCTTCTTTCAAGAGACATCTGTGTTCTCTCAAGAGATATCATCATTCGGGCCATTTGCCCTTATTCTGACAGGGTCGGCTCCGGTGGTGCCGACCTCCTACTGGTCTCGGGAATCTCCGATAGCATCGGTGGCGGGTCATCCGCGTGTCCGGCGCTACTGGTCTGGTCTTCCCTTGAGGGTCTAGGAACGACTCGGCTTCTGAGATTCAAGCCGTTATCGTTTGACATTTTAACGGTAGAACGTGATAAGAGTTTACCTAGAGCATCCTATTGGGCGTGACAAAAAGTTGTTCGGGCCGAAATACTACGCTGACCGTTGATCGAGTTCGGTCCGCGATCGGCCCGAGAGGTTAACCCTCTAGATGTGATGCGCCGCGTGAAAAAAGGATCAAGCGATCGGGCTGAGAAGGGATCTACTCGGACGGGTTCTTCTCAATCAAACTCTCACAAGGTTCGGCTTAGATTAGGTGAACCGGGATTTGGAGACACAGGATTCAGCCTAGAGGAGCCGAATTGAAATTTTGGGACAAAGGATTTGACACGGCTGAATAACCGATTAAGAATTTGTATTGCTTGAAGTGGGGTGACAAGGAACATATTACAAGTTAAGACTACTCCTAAAAAGTGCGGTAAATGCAGGTATGAAACTTATGTAGGAAAGTGGTAAATACGGATATGAAAGGTATTAAAAAGCTGGGGTGGTCACTGGCTTACGAAGTTGTAGGACATCTTTTTGTTCGATGGTTTGGGTATTTATACCCATCCGAACCATGCGTATAATCACCGATTTGAATAATCGGCGTGATTTAGAGGAATCATTGTGAATTCCTCTATTACTTCCTTTTGGGTCGATTTTTCTTAATAGGATAGTAGCCGTTTTCCCGTCTAAGTTCATCCCCTAATCGACGCGCCAATGCGTGATCTTCGGCGCTTTCCAATGCTGGGTGTCGCTTGCCGTTTTGGAGTTCGTTACTAGATTCACGCCCAAACCTCGCACTCTTTCCTTCTATGGTCTTCCCTGCTGCGGCCCGAGCAGCCGAGAGTTGACCCTGACTTCGCCTTTGTCGTCGTTCGACTGAGGCGGTCTGATATTCGCCTTCGGTGGAGGTCGGTCCTGGATGAGACTCTAGTTCTTTTGTTGGCTGCTTCGCCTATTGGCTGATGCTTTTAGCCGATGGTACATGCCACGTGTCACTTCTTTAGGAAGCACCAAACACTTGGGGCTACCAAGATTTTAGCCGTTAGATCTACCCCTTTGATCATTTCTACTCGTTAGATCATTTTATTTCCTCACCTACCCACTGAACCCTAGGGACCCACTATCATCCTAGCCACAAATCTTTTAATTCAAGGGTTAAAAATTTAATACCACCAATGTCTTGGTGCTATCGATAGCATAGTAGTCTAATTCTATATATATACTAGAGCTTATATACTTTCAAAAGCACAAGTCCAACTATACTTATGAATTTTTTACTATTAGATTTGCATTGAGATTTGTGCTATTGTATTTTCTCTTTCTCTCTCTTTAGTTAACTTTACAATAACATAAATCTCATTGCAAATCCAATAGTAAAAATTCACAAGCATAATTAGACTTATATTTTTAAAAGTATATAAGCTCTACTATATATATAGGGTTAATTGCATATATGTCCCTGCAAATATGTCGAATTGCAAATATATCCCTGCAAAATTCAACTTTTCATATTTATCCCTTCAAAAATCCACCGTTATTCAAATATGCCCCTACCGTCCATCTATGTTAGAAAAGTTGATTTAACCCTAGGTTAAATGCTTAATCTTGGTTAGATTAAAAATTGAATTTACATATTTACCCTTTCCATATTTTTTGGAGAGGGGCATTTTTGTAATAAGTATAATGGTATTACTTTTGAAGGGATATATTTGTAAGGGGACAAAAAAATAATTTCACATCGAATCTGTTAAAAAATAAACAGATTCCAAACGGGGATTAACCAGATGGGCATATTTGAAGAACTTTGGATTTTTGAAAAGATAAATATGAAAAGTTGAATTTTACAGGAATATATTTGCAATTCGACATATTTGAAGGGACATGTATGCAATTAACCCATATATATATATATATATATATATATATATATATATATATATATATATATATATATATATATATATATATATATATATATATATATATATATATATATATATATATATATATATATATATATATATAGAGCAATGCTACATGTACACCCCGAAGGGGTGTACATCATACACCTCCACCATTTTAATGGTGGCGATATTTTTTACGGGTCACATCGAGTGATCCATCATCACACCCCCACCCTTAGATGGGTGGGGTGTATGATGTACACCCCGAAAGGGGTGTACACATAGCATTTTCCATATATATATATATATAACTAGACTACTATGCTATCGACAATATAAAGTTCTTAGTGGTTGTAAAAATAGTATGATCTAAGAGATGAAAACGATCAAAGGGGTAGATCTAACGTCGGAAAACTTGATAGCACCAAATGGTTGGTGCTATCGATAGCATAGTAATCGTTCTCTCTCTCTCTCTCTCTCTCTCTCTCTTATATATATATATATATATATATATATATATATATATAGTTCTGCTGGAATGCTATCGATAGAACTAAATAATTGATGCTATCATTTTTTTTATCGTTAGATCTATCTATTCGATCATTTTTATTATTTGAATTATACTATTCAACCAATCACCTACTAAACACTAGGAGACCACTATCATCATAACCGCACATCTTTTAATATAATGGCTAAAAACTTGATAGCATCGATGACTTGGTGCTATCAATAGCATAGTAGTCTAGTTATATATATATATATATATATATATATATATATATATATATATATATATATATATATATATATATATATATAGTCCGGCTACTATACTATCGATAGTACCTAATATTTGGGGCTATCAAATTTTCTACCCTTAGATCAACTTCTTTAATTATTTTTACTCGTTAGATTTTACTATTTTCCCAACCATCCATTAAACCCAATGGGCCCACTATTATTTCAACCACACATCTTTTAATTTAACGGTTAAAAACTTAATAGCACCAATAACCTGGTATTATTAATAGTATTCCAGCCTAGCTAGCTCTCTCTCTCTCTCTCTCTCTCTCTCTCTCTATATATATATATATATATATATATATATATATATATATATATATATATATATATATATATATATATAAAATAAGTGAATATTCATTTTGTTTTATTTATTTTTAGAATTCTTTTTTTTTTGTTTTAAGACTATATATTATTTACTATATATTGTGATAATTTAAACATATGTGTTATAATTATATCTTAACAAGTAAATTATATTATGATATTTGAAAAATTATATAACACACACACATATATATATATATATATATATATATATATATATATATATATATATATATATATATATATATATATATATATATATATATATATAGTGTTTGAAAAATATAAGAACAAAATAAAAACATTGCGGTAAACTGCATACTCGCTCGCTAGCTCAAGGACGGATATAGATAAAAATGCTTGCTATTTAAAAATTTGTGAATAAATTTTACTTATGTATAAATAATCCGTTGGTATGATGACGCATGTGCAAATCGTCCCATCTATTTAATTCCAAGTCAAATTAAATTTAGAGGCAATTTGATATTGAGGTCCGTCCAATATTATTAGATAAAATAAAATTAGAGTTTTTCTGTATTTTTTTTATGGACCGTAAAAAATATATTATAACTGCATTATCATAATATTCAGAATACTATATTACTTATAAAAATAAATAAAATATTTTTTCCACGTAATTTCCTCTCTGCAAATCCAAACATCCTTTGAATCAATATCGTGTACTCTTCCAACTTACAAATTAATTGCACCCTTCGAATCAACATCGTGCACTCCCTTCAACTTACTTACTGCACCCTTTGGATCAACATCGTGTACTCCCCGTTCACCTTACTTATTGCTAGTTGGTTCACCCCAAATAAACAAACACACATTTTTTGGATCATAAAAGATAAAAAAATAATAAGAATTAACCAACACCCATTGTTAATTTCCAACGTATATATACTTGTGGTACTTGTGGAATAATATGTTCTAAGTGGTAGATCTATCAGTACTATTAATAACATAATAATAAAACACTCTCTCTCTCTCTCTAACTCTCTCTCTCTCTCTCTCTCTCTCTCTCTCTCTCTCTCTATATATATATATATATATATATATATATATATATATATATATATATATATAAAGTGAATACTTGTTTTGTTTTAGTTATTGCAAGAATTTTTGTGTGTGTTGCTTCAAGATTCTATATTATTTTCTGTATATTATGGTATTTTAAATAGTAAATTATATTGTTATATTGTAAAAATTTTATATATATATATATATATATATATATATATATATATATATATATATATATATATATATATATATATATATATATAACACATTACATTACGATTAATCCACATATCCACTCATGGACGGACGGCCGGATATGAATAAAAATATTTACTATATAAATATTTATAAATAAATTTTATTTATATCTAAATTAAATAATTCACGACGACGCACCCGCGAATCGTCAAAGTAAACTTATTGACCCTTTGAATCACCATCCTGAACTCCCTTTCAACTTGTTGCTAATTGGTTCACCACAAAAAGAATCAAACACGCATTTTGGATCTTAAAAGATAACAATAATAAACTAAGACCGGTCCATCGTTAATTTCCTACGTACGTGTATATACGATGTAGAATTAATATTTTATATATATAATAAAGATAATTTTGTGAAGAAATCAGTTTCGCGGTCAACTAATGTCGAGCCAAGTCTTCTTCCTTCCAAGCTAAATATAGAGGGTAGAAGCGAGTATTGCAAACAACCATGATTGATTATATGGCTTCCTCCAAATCAAGAACTAAGTGCTCCCTCTTCTTATTCTTCTGCACCATCGTCTTTCATGTTATCATACCACATGCAACACCACTCTCCTTCAGCTTCAACTTTTCAGATCCCGAAATTAACATGTCGCCTATCCAACTCCAGGACGACGCTTTCTGGAACCGCACTGTCATCAAACTGACGAAGGACGCGCTCGGCGGTACCATTACCTACAGCGTAGGCCGAGCGGTGTACAGCAATCCGGTTCTACTTTGGAACGACACCACGGGCGAGGTGGCTAGCTTTCATACTAGCTTCTCTTTCGTCATCCAAGCCGCGGACACGGAAGTCTGTAACGAGAACGGGGACGGGCTAGCTTTCTTCCTCTCCCATTATCCGTCGGTGGTCCCTGGGGATAGTGGCGGCTACCTCGGCCTCTTCGACAGTGGAACCGCTCTCGTGAACTCGACGCAGAATCATTTGGTGGCGGTCGAGTTCGACACCTTCAAGAATTTCTGGGATCCGAGCGACTATCACATTGGTATTAATGTAAATTCAATCAACTCTACCGCGCACCAGGACTTGCCGATTAGCACCAGAAACTACACCCACGCGACTGTGTCAATCGACTACGATAACACTACGAAGAATTTGAGTGTCTCGCTTTCTTACGATGGTAATCGGAACTACACTAGCCCTTTCAACCTCTCTTACCCTGTTGATTTGGAGGCATTAATACTACCCCAGGAGGTGGCCGTTGGCTTCTCAGCCTCCACTGGTAGCTGCACCGGGCTGCATCAGATCCTGTACTGGAATTTCAGCTCAACTTTAGAAAGAAAGAGTAATCGTACGATCCCACCAACACCACCGGCCGCTCCACCGATTTTCCCTCGCAAAAGTATTGTCGGAGTTGCAGTCGGATCAGCTGCTGGCGTAGTCGCTCTGCTATGTTTGGTTGCGGTAGTTTGGTTTCTTTATTTGTGGCGTAAGAAGGCCACCATGACAGTGGAAGAAGAAGGCGGCATGGATGACGAGGATACTCTGATCGACGATGAGTTTGAGAGAGGTAGGGGACCCCAGAGGTTTCCTTACAGCGAATTGGTTGTCGCGACAAACAACTTCCACGAGGCAGAGAAGCTTGGACAAGGAGGCTTTGGTTCCGTGTACAAAGGGTTCCTGAGGTCCGCAAATCTTTCCGTAGCCATCAAAAGAATCTCCAAGGAGTCAAAACAAGGACGAAAGGAGTATATGTCCGAGATCAATACGATAAGCCGACTGCGGCATCGGAATCTAGTGCAGCTCATAGGCTGGTGCCACAGACGCCGAGATTTCTTGCTGGTTTACGAGTTGATGCCCAACGGAAGCCTAGATTCCTTTCTCTACAGCGAAGATAGACAACTGCCGTGGTCGGCGAGATACAACATAGCACAAGGCTTGGCCTCCGCGTTGCTGTATCTTCACACCGAGTGGGAGCAGTGCGTGGTGCACCGAGACATCAAGTCGAGCAACATCATGTTGGATTCGTCGTTCAGCGCTAAGCTCGGCGACTTTGGGCTGGCACGGCTGGTCGATCACGACCTCGGCTCGCAAACGACGGTTCTGGCGGGCACCATGGGATACCTTGCTCCGGAATGCTTCATCACCGGAAAGGCCAGTAAGGAGAGCGACATCTTCAGCTTCGGAGTGGTCTTACTCGAAATCGCTTGCGGGAGAAAGTGTTTAGTCCATACGGAGGTTCGGAGCAAAGTTAGCCTGATTGAGTGGGTCTGGGATCTGTATGGAAGGAAATCAGTTCTAGAAGCAGCCGACGAGCGTCTTAACGGAGATTTCGTTGAACTGGAAATGGAGAGCATGATGGTCGTGGGGTTATGGTGCGCCCACCCAGATTATAATCAACGACCGTCAATCAAACAAGCAATCAGTGTTTTGCGATTTGAAATTCCGTCGCCTGTTCTTCCTCCTAAGATGCCGGAGCTGGTGTCCGCGACGCCGATGGATCTGTCTAATTTCAATTATACCTCGTCGGCATCCACCGGAACATCGAGCGCCGGCGTTTTTTCTATTTCTACTAACTCAACCACTGCATCGGAATCCTCTTCATCTTCGCTCCTTAAATAATAGTTGATAAAACTCAATATCGTGCATGTTGCAATTTGTTTTATCTTTTTTTTTTTTTTTTTTCAGTATACGTCTTGATCTTTTTAGTGTGCTTGTGAGAAATATGGATTTTACTTTATATTCCTCGGCAACTGTACTAGGGATATATAAGGCAGTAATCCCAATCGTAGCTTTGTTTTCCGAGGACTTCCTCTCAAAAAAAAAGCTTTGTTTTCCGAGGAAGGTAATTTATAGATATGATGTATTGCAATTTTTTTAAAAATTTTATATATGTGGTATGTTAATCAGTTGTTTATAGACGTAAAACTAGTCCCCATTTGCAATTTGTAAGTGCACAAATGCACTAAAAAAGGCCATTTCCTTATAGACTTTCTCTCTTTAAAATCACCCTCGCGAAATATTGTAGCAGGTAATACTTCAATATTGTTTTATTTTTTCCAACATATTGATATTTGGGATAGATTGCCGCTTATTCAAAGTTCGGATTTTGCACTTTTAGAAGTTTGGCAGATGATTTTCAAATTAGTTTTATTTTACTCGAAAACTAGATTAAAATCTCTTAGACACTCACTGTCAAAAATAAAATTGTACAATAAAAAATAAAAAATCTAAAGGAGATCAAAATTCTATTTTCTAAAATAGAGAATTCCACCTGTTGATACCGTTAAGTCTGGATTGCCGTGTCTAAACGCATTTATTTTTATATTTGAAAGAAGTTGAAGTATTACTATTCTTGCGTGTTAGTTTCAACTATTATTTAAGATTAAATTGTATTTTTTTCTTATCTCTTCAAAGTTCGAGATGTATAATTCTTTAATTTTTTAATTTTAATTTATTATTATTTATAATTTAAAATTTTAAAATTTTTGCAATCAATCAAGTTGTACAATTAAATTTAATTTATCAAATGATGGTAATTAAGTCACCAAAATACTACTAATATGATAGTACTGTTGCAATTGACAGTGAAAAAAGTACTAATATATATACCACACCCTGCTATATATGTCATTGAAATATTACTATTTAACCTATTATATATAGAGCAATGCTACATGTACACCCCGAAGGGGTGTACATCATACATCTCCACCATTTTAATGGTGGCGATATCTTTTACGGGTCACATCAAGTGACCCATCATCACACCCCCACCCTTAGATGGATGGGGGTGTGAGATGTACACCCCTTACGGGTGTACACATAGCATTTTCCTTATATATATTAGCCTGTGAAATTTATTTACATTAATTTTAAAAATTTAAACTAAAAGTTATAATTAATTTAAGTTTAAGAATCAAAAATGTTACGTGACTTAGAACGAAAAGTGTAAATTAATCATAATTTATTAATATTAGAGGTGGGGTCCGTGGGGAGCACCTGAAATATATTTAAATATTTTTTAACCTATTCATGCTTGTTCTTAAAAATAAAATAAAAAAATGACTAGACCAATGTAGACATCATTTGTTTTTCCTACTAAATTTCTGGGTCACTTAATTGCAGACTTTGTGGCCTGATCAATTCTATAGCTAGTTAGAACATCACATCATAGCTAGCTCACGCAATATGTAATACAATGTACAGGGTTGAACCGTATGTGACGGGTCGGTTGACTAAGTTAAGAAATTTATTGAGTCAAGGCAACAGGTCAATTTTAGAATTGACCCTCGCATGTGTTTAAATTAAACGATTCAGTTGAAAAAAAATGGGCTCCATCAAGTTCTCTCTCAATACGTAAAAATGAACTGGTATAACAGATTAAAAGTTAACTCGGCCAAAATTAAATATAATCAACTATATTAAGAATACATACAAGAATTACAGAGTTACAAATTAGGAACTACGTACTCCTAACAAAAAATGATAAGTTCTGGGATATAAAAGGCAACATGCTATTCTTACTAAAGTTGTAAATGCAAAAAATGCAAAGAATATTGAAAAAATAATAATCTTGTATTCCTGAAAAATCTCTTACAAGTACTTTTTACTAGTCATAGTAGAATACATTTTGCTTGTAGTTATTTCATAGTTTTTGGTGGGGAAGAATATTTTGGCCATATTCTTCCTATTAAAAAAATACCTTTCAATCAATTACTTATCGGCTACGAAAACACCTTATGTTCTTAATTGTTTCTGTCTAAATTTTGTTCGACTTAAAAAATCTCTTTCTTGGCTCTTAGCGCACCATGTGTTATTTTTCTATTTGTCTCCGTGGAATAAGCATGTATTATTTTTTCCATCCAAACACTCCATGTTCTTAATTGTTTCGGTCCAAATTTTGTTCGACTTAAAAAGCTTCTCTCTCGGTTCCTAGTGCATCATGTGTTATTTTTTTATTTATCTACGTGAGCTAAGCATATATATAATACGTACGGATTACCACCTGATGCTATTTTTTTTTACGGCAACAACATGACATATACCTTTTCTTTATTTATTATTCTTTTTTTTTTGTTACATTTATCATCTCAAATAATTAAGAGATATTAAAGATAAAGAAAAATAAAGAAAACAAAAAAACCCCCTCTTTTTCTGTTTGTCAAATATCATCCTCATATATAAATACTGTCAAATTATGTTAAAAATTATGTAAAATAACTATTATTTTTCAAAAGTTTAAATTATTAGAGAGTAATATTTTTAATATTTATATTTAATACAATTCTATGAAGTAACTTTATTTTTAAAAGCAGCTAATTTTTTTTTGATATATTTTCAGTTTTGTTTCTATTTTTAATTTTTTAAATCTTACTCATAGGCTCCTAGATTCAACAACTTTTGCTCTAAAAATTTATATACTTTAATTATAACCCAAGAAGCGGGGATTGAATCCTGTTTATATAAATAGAATGCTAAAATATTTGATACAAAAAGTTAACCCTACCTAAAATCTTATCCTCTCACCTAAATAAATTAATTTTATTTCAAATACTTTTTTATTTTATAGATTTAAAGTTGGATCAGTTGAAATTTTAAGTTTTTTTTAAAAAAAAATTAAGGGTGATGATGTGACTTTGCAATTTCGTTTAAAGTTCTTTAGTTTTATATATATTATATTAATATATGTTTTTATTGGTATACTTTTGTGAAAGCCCCTTAAATAAATTGTAAAAAGCAATATCCATATCAAGCACTTATTTTTCTCAAAATGTTTTTTCTTTTAATTTTTTACTTTCTATGTTGTTTGTTTTTTAAAAAAACGCATATCAAGATATGGTGAGAATATAGCCCCTATTAATTTATGCTGCCAAAATTTTCTCCCTATTTCTTCTTCTACTATCCTTCTCTCACTCAATTAGTTCAATTTGTCTCCGACAATGCCTCAGAGCTCTCTCATTATTGGCAGCTGCGAAATATTATAATTTCTGAATTTTTAATTCTGATAATTACATTATTTAATTTTTATCTAATAATTCAGTAGATTTCACTCGTAGATAACTTACTAATTACATAATTATTTTGATCAAAAAAAATAATCCAAATTAGCCTTATGCAAAAAAAAATGCTATCTTTCCGTCTATATATAATTGTTATCTTACAACCACCTATATATGCATTCTAGATTCACATATTTTTTTAAAATTTTTAGTTAAAAAATAATAAAATAAGTAAAAGCTAAGAGCCATTAGAGAAGTTGGCCGGGTTTCAATGTAGACCTAGTCTAAATGTGTCCGGATAAAATTGCTCCCGCGCGTGCAAAAATTACTCTCCAATTTGGATCGTTTTCTCTATGAGTTCTAAAATGGATTCGAATCTATCAAAAAAAAAAAAAAAAAATTGAACTTAATTTTTTTTTAACATATGAGTAAAAGTTAATATATGGTAGTAAATCGAGAGTTTTTTAATAAAATATAATTGAAGAGCTCCGTGGAATCTGTATAAAAAAAAAGGTCAAAATTAGTTTTTTTAAAAATATATTAAAAAGTTAACGTATGGCAACGGGCATGTGCTTTCGAGCTAGGTGGGATTGTTTAATTAGGAGCCCCGTACTTCAGTTATTTTTTCTTACAACGTAGTACTTACGGTATAATTAAAGTGATAGTTTCAAACACGATCAATAGTTTTATATATATACGTGTAACATAAAATTTTACTTGATTCGTTGTTAGTATATGGGACTCGTTAATTACAATGTGATTACGTGACTACTCCAGCTGTTACTCGCTATTTACTAAGTCGTTGTTTACTTAATTTTTTACTAATTTTGCTCTTATCTAAGTAGACTCAACCGTCAAGTACGTACGTACTCCCTTTTAAACTTATATGTATTGCAAGTTGATTCACGTACCCACCAATAAGCAAACAAACATTTTGGATCTTAAAGAGCTAGATGATAATAATTAATTAACTAACACCCATTTTTAATTTCCTACTATATTATTTTATATAATAAAAATATTCTGTAAAATAAGCTAGTTTATGGTCAACTAATACGGAGCCTAGACCTCTTCCTTCCAAGCTAAATGTAGAGAAACAATTTGCTAGTAGGAAGCATTGCAAACAACTACGATTATATGGGTCCCTCCAAATCAAGAACTAATTAAGTGTTAGCTCCGATATCCCGTGCGCGTCCAAAAAAAATTTTTGAGAAAAAAATAATATACTATGCATTTTGTTTATTTTAAAATAAATTTAATTGAAAATATATAATAACTAGATTTTAAATTCGGAACATCGAGTATCAATCACTAAATCTTTTGACACTTGTATTAGGGACGGTAAAAAATTTGAGTTGGCTTTCATGTGATCTTTCATGCTATTGAAAGTCGTGGAAATATCAACATAAGTTGTGCATTAAAGTATAATTGTAATGCAACAGCTTACTCTTTCATTCGACCAAAAGTCGCCAAGATGGATCAATATTTGCCGTGCACTTTCTCACTCATTTATTATTATTATTATTATAATAGAGTATGTATTGGGAGGAAGAAGTATAGTCTCAATCAAGGTCCTTGTACATGCATATGTGATCGATGATGAAAAGAAAGCTTTAATTCAAAAATAGCTATGATATTGTCATCCATGTTAATTACAAAATTTTCCTAGTTCATCACAAATCCAAAGAATAGGTCATGCATACAATATTCAATTTATGGAACCTTGCTTTGGATACTAACAGGTAGATTTATATTGGTACTTAAAAATAATAAAATTAAATAGGCTTTCCATTTCCGTCCGGTACCAGTAACCTCATAAGGGCATTTTTGTCCTTTACAAAAGGCCAAAGAAATAGGGAATACACTCGAAATCTCCAAATCAGGTTGTTATTGCCTGAACCGAGTGTTTCATGAATATTGCGCACCATGCATGCTCTGAAGCTTTTAATTCGATCGCATGATTTTACTCTTTCAATTCAATTTATAACCGATGCAAATTTGGATGGCTCAATTTAAATTATTCCATAGTTTTAATTCATGAAGGAGGGTTCACGAAAATATTAAATGCACTAGATCTAAGAAAAAAAATATAATGTACAATTATTTACAGGTTTCACCGGTTGACACTTGAAGTGACATAAATTAATGCTCCTTAAAATATCTCTACACTTAATAAACAGTATGGGAGCAAAACTCATGTTATATAATAAAGATATTTTGTGAAAGAAATTAGCTTCGAGGGTCAACTAAAAAGAAATATATATATAGAGAAACAATTTGTTAGAAGAGCATTGCAAACGACTACAATTATATGGCTTCCTCCAAATCGAGAACTAAGTGCTCCCTCTTCTTATTCTTCTACATCATCGTTTTTCAAGTTATCATACCACATGCAACCCCACTCTCCTTCAGCTTCAACTTTTCAGATCCCGAAATTAACATGTCGCTTATCCGACTCCAGGGCGACGCTCTCTGGAACCGCACTGTCATCAAACTGACGAAGGACACGCTCGTCGGTTCCATTAGCAACAGCGTAGGCCGAGCGGTGTACAGCAATCCGGTTCTTCTTTGGAACGACACCACGGGCGAGGTGGCTAGCTTTCATACTAGCTTCTCTTTCGTCATCGAAGCCGCGGACACGATCAGTTACGGGGACGGGCTAGCTTTCTTCCTCTCCCATTACCCGTCGGAGGTCCCTAGGTTCGACGGTGGCGGCTATCTCGGCCTCTTCGACAATGGAACCGCCCTCATGAACACGACGCAGAATCATTTGGTGGCGGTCGAGTTCGACACCTTCCAGAATTTCTGGGATCCGAGCGACTATCACATTGGTATTAATGTAAATTCAATCAACTCAACTGCACACCAGAACTTGCCGAATATCACAAGATACTACACCCGCGCGACCGTATCGATCGACTATGATAACACTACGAAGAATTTGAGTGTCATGCTTTCTTACGACGGTAATCCGAACTATGCTAGCCCTTTCAATCTCTCTTACCCTGTTGATTTGAAGGCAATACTACCCCAGGAGGTGGCCGTTGGCTTCTCAGCCGCCACTGGCAGCTCCACCGAGCTAAATCAGATCCTGTATTGGAATTTCAGCTCAACTTAAGAAATAAAGAGTAATCCCCCACCAACTCTTAGTTTATAAAGTTGTTTATTATTTTGTTATTTACTTTTCTTAAATGTTGTGCACCTTCGTAAGATTGTGTCTTTTCGTATAAGGTTGCGTCCTTTTGTTTAGAGATGTGTCTGTTCGTAAAAGAAAATTAGTTTTTCGTAAAGGATTGTATTGTTTATCGCTATATAAATAAAGAGCATGTAATTGTGTTTTTATTAGAGTGGGTGGATCAAAGTGTGGATTAAGTTGTATTATTGTCAAGTTCATATGTACGACACTTAAAGTTATATAAAGAAACTTGTTGTTATATAGTTCATATTATAGTGACTCGGATCCCGTGTAGCTTTTCCCCATGATCAGTGGTGAGAAACACCTATTATTGGTGTGTTGGGCCCGTAACGCATCAAATGGATGTGTTTGATGGACTCAGTGAGGTTCTTGGATCAAGCCTGTCTTTCGGCTATTTTTGCCGAATTTTAAAAAGGTTTCAGACTATTTGGAGGTCGGATTTGGATTCAGCGCGGAAAAACGTTGAGAAACGTCTATTTGCTTGTATTTTTCTGAGTCTGGATGCACAAAAATAAACACCCGAAAGTTTTTAGTGGATTCGGGTGCATGGGGAAGCCGTGGACCGGCTGGGTGCCACGTGGCGGCTGTCATTGGCCGGCTCACGTAGCGCGGTCCACGATGAGGCGCGAGGGGTGCATAGACCGGGGCGGGGGAACACGTGGCGTCCCCGGAGCGGCCGGCGCATGCAGCGCGGTCCACGAAACCCGTGTAGGTGCCGTGGACAGGGAACAGGGAATTATAGTGGTCTCCTAAAATTTTTACTATTCAATCAACCACCTAGTAAATCCTAGAAAACTACTATCATCTTAACCACACATGACTTAATTCAAAGGCTAAAAACTTGATAGCACCAATAGCTTGGTGCTATCGATAGTATTCCCGTGTGTGTGTATATATATATATATATATATATATATATATATATATATATATATATATATATATATATATATATATATATATATATATATATATATATATATATATATATTGGATATGCTATCAATTGTACAAAAGTGCTATCAAATTTTTATCATTAGATCTACACCTTATATTATATTATTTTTCTAACCATCCACTAAATTTTATAGACCCAATATCATCTTAACCATCCATTCCTTTATAAGAAGGCTATATATATATATATATATATATATATATATATATATATATATATATATATATATATATATATATATATATATATGAGTCTGGCTACTATACTATCGATAGCACTAAATATTTGGTGTTATCAAATTGTCTACCTTAGATCAACCACTTTGATCATTTTAATCCGTTAGATTTTACTATTTCTCCAACCACGTATTAAACTCAAGAGGCCCCTCATCTCAACCACACATATTTTAATATAAGGATTAAATACTTAATAGCACCAATAATTTAGTACTATTAATAGTATTCCAGCTTAGCTATATATATATATATATATATATATATATATATATATATATATATATGGCCCTTATACGAAGGGATGCGTGGTTAAGATGATAATAGACTTCTAGGGTTTAGTAAGTGATTGGAAAATAAATATGATCTAAAAATAAAAAATAATCAAATGGATAGATTTAACGGTGGAAAACTTGGTAGCACCAAGTGTATATATTATGCCATCGATAGTATAGTAACCGGACTATATATATATATATATATATATATATATATATATATATATATATATATATATATATATATATATATATATATATATATATATATATATATATATATATATATATTTATTTATTTATTTATTTATTTATTTATTTATTTATTTATTTATTGTATTATAATTTTTTAAAAAAATTTATAAGAGTGTCATGTTAATTAATCAGTTGCTTAGATCTAAAAATAGACGAATATTAGTAATTTATAGGTGCGCAAATGCACTAAATAAAATTAAAGACCATTTCCTTATAGGATTTACTCTCTATTCACTACAACAAAATTAGGTTATAGAGACACATATTTGTGACACTTTTATATAAGTGTCCTATCTATATTCCATCTATATCCAAAATTAGGTTATAGGGACACATTTTTTGGACACATTACAAAAATGTGTCGCTATACACCCTAGCGACAGCACATATAGCAACACTTATAATAAGTGTCAGTATTTTTATCAGCGACACTTTTTTTAGATTTTAAAAATACTTAAAAGTGTCGCTATAGCCTAGTTTTATTGTAGTGATTAAATGACCCTCTAAAAATACTGTTGTACGTAGTAGATAATAATTCAATATTGTTTTTCCAACATACTGATATTTGAGATAGACTGCAGCTTATTCGAATTTTGAATGATAATTTTGCACTTTTAAAGCTCAGGAGATGGATTTCAAATTGGTTGAAGTTTACGCAAAAATTATAGTAATTTTTTTTAAAAGATATTTTTTATTATTATTATTATTGATTTGATACATACATGGGATTCATGAGAATTAATTAAAACCTTAAAGTGGAATCCTATTTGTGGATTTTAATTTAAGTTCGATTTCAAATTGAACTATGCCCGATTTATACATTACTCCGAAATCAATTTGGCCTTTAAATTAGAGTAGGACTACACTATTCACGGTTGGTGGTCTAATGCATTATATATGTAAGTGCTATATATGGACGTGAATTGCGTGCATGGGGGCAAATTAATTAGCGACTTAATTATTTAAAAGGTGGCTGAGGATTTATGCACGTTCGGGAGGGAGCAAGAGAAGGGTTCACAAGGTGGCTGGAAATTCATGCACGTACGTACGGTGGTCCGTATGCAGCGTCAGAGATTCTTAACACTATAAAAGAAAAAATTTAATATAAGAACGTTTTTAGATTTGCTTGAGAAAGACGTTCTCAAATCTTTTTATAATATAATAAATATTAATTTTTTAAAAAATACTGTCATATAAATTTTTTATTGTATTACATTAATTTATTAAATAATAAATTTTATTATTATTTTTATGTTTTAAAATATCAGAATTTTAAAAAAAATTGACGTTTTAAAGCGTCAGAAAATATTTTACTGATACATTGCATAAGTGTCGGTATATATATGGCGACTCTTCATTTGCCGATATTTTAACCGATACTTTTAAATTCGTCGTTAGACTTTATTAAGACACTTTTAAGTATCCTTAAGTATTAAAAAAAATATTCTTAATTAAATATTATTTTTTTTGTAGTGTAACCAGTTGTCTGAGTAGTTCAAATTATTCAAAGCAACGGTATAAAAAATTTTGGTCAAAATTTTTTTATATTTTTCTAATTTAGCTTCTTAATTACAATTTTATAAAAAAAATAGATTACTTTTTAGAATTTTTGTTGCAATAATAAAAATGTGAGTTTTACCATAAAACTTAAGTTTTTATGTAGACAAGACATATGTTTGTATTTTTTATTTTTTTTTATAATGAATTACATCTCTCCCGCTTTTCTCATAGATAATTATAGAATCACGTTAATTTTAATTATTTTTTTTTATATTTTTTTTACCGTTTAATCTTTTTAAATTTCTTATAGATCTGTGTTGATAATGCATTATGTACTATCCATCCAATTTTCAACAATTCTTAAATAGTCACTACCAAACACAAAACTATACAATAAAAGACACAGAATCTAGAAAAAAAAAAAATCTATTTTCCGAAATAGAGAATTCATCCGGCAAGTCTAGAAAACACTGCCTACTCAATAGTCTTAAATATAAATTATGGTGTCACTACAATAAAATTAAATTATAGAAACATATATTTGTAATATTTTTGTGCAGTGTTCGATTTATATTTCATCTATATTCAAAATAAGCTATAGGGACATATTTTTGGAACGTATTACAATAATATATCGTTATACACCCTAGCAACTACATATAGCAACACTAATAATAAGTGTCAGTATTTTTACCAGTGATAATTTTTTTCATATTTTAGAAGTACTTAATAGTATCGGTATAACATAATTTGATTGCAGTGTGTCCAAAGACATTAAATTTTATATTTCAAAAAATTTGAAATATTTTCTATTCTTGGGTGTTAGTTTCCATAGTTATTTAAGGCTAAATTGTTTTTTTTTTTTTTATCTTCAACCTTTGAGGTGCGTGATATTTTAATTTATTTTTATACAATCAAGTTTAGTTGGTTAAACAGTGATAAGTCACTTATATAGTACTAATATAATAGTGTTATAATTAATGTGTCAGTGTTATAATTAATGTGTCGCAACTACTAATATGCCACATCACTACTATATTATTGTTGAAATATTAATATTTAATCAATTAAATCAGGCTATAAAATTTAATTATAATAATTTTAAAAATTTAAACTAAAATTATAATTAATTTAAGTTTGAAAATCAAAACGTTACACACCTTAAAATCTGAGGGCCAAAAATACAATTTAACTATTATTTAATGATAAAAAATGCTATTCATCCACCATATTTGGAGGTTTATAATTTACATCTATTTATCGAAGAGATGAAATTTTTATTTATAAGTCATACACCTACAAATGAAATATATGAATGTTTTTTTTTCTTTAATAATAGTAGAGGAGGGGACTATCAAAAATATTTTTAGATATTTTTTTGATCTTTGAAAATACAAAATTAGATATTTTGGATAAAGACAAGACCAATGTGGACATTATTTGTTTTTTCTCCTAAATTTGCAGACAAACACCTTTCTTCTCAATTTCCGCAGATTTTATGACCTGATCAACTCTACTGGAGTTTGTTAGAACATCACATCATTGCTAGCTCACCCATTTTGTAATTGCATGGCATATATCCCTTATTTATTTATTTATTTATGTTATATATATATATATATATATATATATATATATATATATATATATATATATATATATATATATATATATATATCATCTCAAATAATTGAGAGATATTAGAGATAAAAGGAAATTTAAAAAAACAAAAACAAAAAAGCCTTTTTTGTGTGTAGGATATCATTCACATATATACTTTCAACTAATGTTAAGTTATGTAAAATAATCATTATTTTTTTAAAATTTAAATTATTAAAAAATATTAGTTGTAATATTTATATTCAATACAATTTTATAAAGTAACTTTATTTTAAAAAGAAGCTTAGAAATTCTTGATATATTTTCAGTTTTGTTTCTATTTTTAATTTTTTAAAATCTTACTCATAGGCCCCTAGCTAGATTCAACAATCTTTTGCACTAAAAATATCTAATACTTTATAACCCAAGAAGTGGGGGTTCGAATTCCATTTTACATAAATAGAATGGTAAAATATTTGATACAAAAAAGTTAATGCTCTCTAAAATCTTATCCACTCATCTAAATAATTAATTTATTTAAAATACACTTTTATTTTATAAATTCAGAGTTGGATTAATTGAAAATTTAAGTTTTTTTTTAAAAAAAAATAAAGGGTGATGATGTGATTTCTTAAAGTATTTTTTATTTTAATTTGTTACTTTCTATATATGTTTATTGTTTTTTTTTTAAAATGCATATCAAGATAAGGTCAGAATATATATAGTCCCTATTTATCCTTCCACTTTCGTAATATATATAGGGTGGTTTCATTTTCTATTTATTAAAATATTTAATCAAACGAATGGTCACATTCTTGCCAATGAGTGCTCAACTACAAACACTGGAGCTCTAGATATTTTTGTTCCAGTACATTAACAAACAAATTAACTACATTAAATCATTCTTAGTTTGTAACTTGTATTACAACATAAAGAAAGATACCACTAAAAGTTACTTTAATTGAACCATCCTTAGCTTGAAGATAAATTTACACCATAGAGAAAGATACCATTAAGATTAATAATTTCATTACAATAATTAATCACAAACCTTTCTTTCAAGTTGTATATGAGTTAACTCTACATCACTTTCATGCACCCCCAGATAGAATTCATTTTCTCAAGACACTTGTCCTTGAAATGGACAAAGGTGAGACCCAACTTGGCATTGAGATATATTGAAGTTCAAGCTATTAACTCTTGAGAAGATGTTAAGTTTCTTAACTATCTTGAATATTTTTTTGTTGTAGCCTTTTAAGATTCAGTGCTTATCTATGTCTGAAGCAATTCCGCGTAAGCGCCCTCCACCGTCGAGGATGAGGAGAGCAACAAGTAAAAGAGAGATCAATGATGAAGATCGCATTAAGATTGGCGAGACCGAAAAGTTTGAGATCAACTTTGATGCCTTTGGTTCTTACATAATGAAGTCCACAAGAGAAGCAAGTAAGAAGGTCGAGAGCTTCGAGCAGCCGCTCCATTTCATGCACTCTTGTGACACCTGCAGGTGTCTCCTTCGATCAGAAGATGATATCTATATTTACAGGTATGAATTTCATGATCTATTTCATGAGGAACTAGATTAAGATAGAGGATGTTACACACACACTATATATGAGAAAATTGTTTGTTTTTTTTGAAGAGAGAGAACTTAGGAATTTTTTTTTTTTTTTTCATCCTGAACTTTCTGTTGTGAACTTATTTTGTTTAACTTTTACTTCTACTTGAATTCTTCTTTCTTGAGATTTTCATGATTTATTCTTATACTTTTTATAAAATAAGGTTCAATTGAGACGATCAGACCCTCCATCCTGACTGTAAAAATTTTAAAAATAATTTTTTTAAAAAAAAAAAACTTGAAGAAACTCTCTAGTTGCACACTAGAAAATATCTAAAATCCCTTTTTTATTTTCAAAATTATATTTAAAACATCAAGAGCAAGGAGGAGGATAAACCTGGAAATGAACCATGGAATTGATTAAAGTCCCTTGTATTAAAATCAATCTCCTTCATATTTATTTTGTATTCAGGGGAGACAGAGCATTTTGCAGCATCGGATGCCGAGAGGAATATATGCAAGCAAAATAAGTGTTGAATAAAACTTTTCTTTGCCTGAAGGATGAAATTTGATGAACATAGTGGGTACATATTTTGAATTACAAAGATGTGTTCATGGATTTCAATTGTAAGAGCATGCATCCTCCAATGTAAATTTGCTGTTAGACCACTGTTTGTACCTTCTCTGTGTAAATATATATAAATATATATATATACATATTGTTGTTTTTACTCCTTTTTCCCAGAGAAGTTATTTGTTGATGCAGTACGTGGATCAACAGCATATGCAGATAATATATTGAACATGGACATTATTTTGGGTTCTTCTGTCTTTGATCATTGAAAGTTTGCCCTGATCAAAGTTAATGTTTGGTTCACTGCATGCAAACAATTTGTTGTTACAATTAATCAAACTGATCTTAAAAATATTCCGATCACTCAGTTGTCCACTGATATCATCCACTGAGAGTCTGAGATGGCCCTGCTAGGAAAATAAAAAGGCGACTCGCGGACTTCTTGAAAAGTTTTATTTGAATAACAGACTTTTCTTTAAAATCTTTTTATTTGAGGAAAAGGCAGCATGTTGCCGCTTCATTCATTGAAAGTATGAATTTAGCTACAAGTGTAGAGACAGTCAGGTCTAAGAAAAGAAGAAGAAAAAAAAAAAAAAAAAAAAACCCAATGGAAAGGCCGAAGCCCAGGACAACGACAGATCGCGCGTTGAGGAGCAAAGTTGACCAGGCAAGCAAGCCTTCGAGGAGAACCTTCTGCTATTCCGTTCCAACCAGATCGACCACCAAATAGCCGCGATGCCTGAAAGATCGCCCAGCGCTCGGGAGTTCCCGCTGCTCGCCCATGCTTCCCACAGTGAGGTCACTGAGCAGAAGCGACGGGCAGAAGCCCTGTTGGGCAGCAGGGAGTTCAGAAGTTGTCGTACGGCCATGCAGGAGGCGAAAAGGTGGTCGGCGGTTTCCAGTGGACACGAGCAGAGAGAGCAATTGGAATCCCCTGACCACCCCCATTTGATTAGTCTATCCGAAGTTAGAACCCTTCGTTTGAGCACGAGCCAGATGAAAATTTTGACCTTCAAAGAGGTTTTGATAGACCAAAGTTTTGAAGGGCTACTACTGCGCACACCCGAGTCCTGCAGGAAGCGGTACAGAGATTTCACAGAGAAGGTTTCGGAGTTAGACCATCTCCAATTGAAGGTGTCTCTTCTGTTCACTAATTGGACGCTCGACATCAAGCCAGTTAAGTTCTGTAGCGATGCTCTGTCATGGTCGTTGCGAGGGCTGAAGCCTGCTAGTGTCCTTCTCTTCCTCCAGCCACTTTTCTTTAAAATCTTTACAGGATAGAATCAACATTGTATCTAAAATTAATTTGGAAGAAGATTCGCCAAGCTAGAACACATTTTCGCCATTTCTACTATGTCGCGGTAGAATGTACAGTAAGTAGCTTGATCAGATTTTAATTTTATTTGAAAATTATCAATCAATTACAGTTCTCTTGGCCCAAATTGGGAAGACACATGAAAAGAAATCACTTATGCGGTTAGCAAATTTCACAACAAAGCATAGATGAAATTAAGTCCTTTGAGGAAAACAAACCGCACTTGTGTGAAGCACATGGGTGAGAAGAGAGGGAGAGCGGGACTGGGAGCAAGGAGCGAGACCGTTCGCGAGAGACAAGGGAGAGCTTGGAGCGAGAAGAGAAGGAGTGCCCCTCGGCCCCAGCGTACATCCAACAAACTCAACAAGGAGATTCGTTCTACCTACCTCAACATCCGTCGAAAGGGACTTCATGAGGGGTCTGCTTGCGGTGTCTCTTCCCTGGCGGAGAGCAGTCACGGGGGCAGGAACCCTGTTAAGGATTCCCTCGTGGATAAGGCTACCCTGCCTCCGAAAGATGCTACACCCCGGTCCTTTCTTCACAAGGGCAAGAGGACAGCCCTATCAATCTCCTGGGCTGACCACAAAGGTCTCCCCCTTTCCTCGTTTAGTCCCTTTGAGGGTGGATCTGAAGGGGATTGCGATGACAACAAGAAGCGACAGGAGGTCACTGTTAAGCCTTCCTATAAAGAGGCACTCCTCCGGCCCCTTGCCCAACCCAAGCACTGGCGACCCCTGCTTTCTGGCCCGGTGAATCGCTCCCGTCGAAGTGCCTTCCCCCCTTCGGCTGAGGGTAGGTGCTTCCGTTGCTTAGCGAGGGACCACTGGGTCCGAGACTGTAGAGAGCCCATCCGTTGTCGAAGGTGCTTCAAACTTGGTCACCCTGCGGCTCGCTGCCGTGCCACCAGCCAGGCGCCCGCTAGGAAGAAGATGTATCGGTCCTTGGGATTCAGACCCCCTTCAACCAAGCACTTCGTCCACCTCTCGGAGAGCTTCCTCGCGCGTCAGCAACTGAGCCGCAACGCCGTCCTGGCCAGTGTGATCGGCCCAGACCGTCTGGGCCACTGCCCGCAGGTGGCGATCGCGACTGACCTTGCTAACAAATTCGGGGGTCTCCCTGAAGACTTCCTCGTGGCGACTCATCGCGAGAGAGGGTATGCGATCCTTCTACCGCATTGGGTGCGCCCCGAGGATCTGACCCGTAGAGAGCTGATCAGACTGCCGCGCTGCAGACTCCGCTGCTTCACCTGGAACCCACTTCGCAATGCCGCCCGCTCCTTGCTGCGAGTCAAAGCCTGGATCAAGCTGGTCCACCTTCCTTTCGAATGCTGGGTGGAGTCGAGTGTGGCCGCCATCGTCAGCCAGTTTGGCCGCTACCTACGTGGAGATGAGGCGAGCCTCTCCATGTTAGACCTTAACGCGTTTAGCTGCCAGGTCGCCGTCGACGACCCAGCTGACATCCCGGAAAGTATTTTGCTTACCCTGGGGGACCTTTCCTTCTCGATCACCGTGTTGCTGGAGCGCACCGCCCCCCTGGGTGGTGATGATCGGGGGATCCCGTTCGCTGGTGGGGACCCGCATGAAGGTGCTGACCAGACGGATCCCCTCGGCCGGAACATTGCTCGGAGGGTGGCCCCGTCTGGGGATAGTCGCCCCGGACCCAGCTCCACGGACGGACTCGCCGCGGACTCCGACGAATCCTGGAACTCGTCGGAGCTGCGGGATAGGAGGCGGGGGGGCTCCGGGGGCCGGCGACGGCCGCCCTGCTCCTCGGCTGGACCCGTCGGCCAGGTCCGGCGGGAGGAGGTCGCAGCGGAGGCGTTAGCTGGCACCGCTCCCGAGTTGACCATGGACGCCTGCCCCGAGTTGCCTGCTGTCGCCTTCTCCGCCCCCGAGGTGTCTGAGGTCGCCTGCCCCGAGAAGCCTGCGGCGGCCAACCCCGAGACGGCCGTTGGCACCTTACAGCGGGTGACCTCGATTGGGGTGGCGAGGGTTTCCTCTTTGGTTGTTGACCCTGTGCGGACCCGCCCCCATGTGGCTCTCCTCGATCCCGCCCCGTTGCCTGGAGACGGAAGTCTTTCGTGCGGGGTCTTCTCCTCGGGTGGAGGGCGCCCTCGGGGAGGCCTTCGGGCTGGAGACCTAGGTGGGACCCGTCTTGGGAGTGACCGTTTGCTGGGGGGCCTGGTTGGATTGGGCCCGTCTCCTGCTGCCGCTGGATCTAGTCCGGGCCCGAGTTTGGGGGCCCCAACCTGGGAGGGTGTCTTCTGTTCCTTGGGCTGGGCTGAGCTCGTGTGTCTGGCGGGCCGGGGGGGCTTCTGTACCCTGGTTCCAACACATGGGCTGCCGCGTCCCCTTATTATCTGGGGCCCCCTTGTGCTCGAGGTGGACGTTCCATCCTCCTCCCCTCCCCGCTGGTTGCCCCCCCCTCCCCTCCCGCCTGGCCCGTCTGCTGTCTGCCCGGGGTGGCAGCCCGCTGAGGCCTCGGGTGTGGACACAGCGCCGCGTCGAACCGAGCCCGACACCCCCCACCTCCTGTTGCCGCCTCCCCCTGTGCTCTATTTGCCGCCCTCTGCTCCCCCTGCTGAGTCTAGGAGTGACGCCCCGTCGCCCCCTATCGCTTCCTGTGGCGGCAGCCTTGGGACCCTTGCCTGCCGGGTCGAGACCTGCTCTCCTCCGCCCCTTCGTCGGAGCCCCCGACTTGCTCCCTGCCGCCCTGGTGACCCAACGGCTAGGGCTGTGGCGCGAAAGACCCTCCTTCGGGAGGGAAGGCCTACGCTACCGAAGGGTGCTTCTCTTGAGCCCATCAAGATTAAAAGTGCGATGTGCGGGATCCACCTCTCTGATGGCGAGGCCGGTGATCTACTTCGGCTCCTTGGGTCCCAGAACTAGGGGGGCTGGTACCGGGGGGGGTGTTGTCTGGGTGGTGCTAGTGTGTCTTGATGTTTCAAGTCTTCTGTTGGAACGTCCGAGGTCTAAACGACCTAAATAAGCGGTTTCTTGTCAAGTCTGTAGTGTCTTCTTTGAAGTCGACTATCTTATGCCTTCAAGAGACCAAGGTGGAAACGGTCTCCCGTTCCTTCCTGAGGTCTTTTGCTGGACCATATTTCGATAAATGCTTGTTCATCAGTGCGGTGGGTACTTCTGGTGGTTTGATTACCTGTTGGTCCTCTAAAGTCTTCTCTTGTTGCGGGGCCCTCTTGCGTAACAACTCGCTGACGGTACAGCTGCGTCACATCTCCAGTGGCGTGACTTTCTTCGTCACCAATGTGTATGGTCCCTCCACTTGGGAGGGGAAGCCGGAGTTCTGTCGGGAGTTGGTGAATCTCAAACGGGACTGTAGGGGGATGTGGGTCATGTGCGGCGATTTCAACCTAACCAAGAACCCCCTGGAAAGAAGGGGTAGATGCTGGAGTGGACGCATCATGTCCATGTTCACCGATATGCTTAATGAGTTGGAGATGCTGGACCTACCTTTAATCAATCAACAATTCACTTGGTCTAACCTGCAAAGCAACCCCTCTTTGGCTAAGCTGGACCGTTTTCTTATCTCCACTGAGTGGGACCAGCATTTCCCGCTCTCTAAGGTGGTTGCGGGCCCAAGGATCATATCTGATCACTCGCCCATTTGTCTCTCGAGCTGTCAAAAACTCCCCCCTCCCCGATTCAGATTCGAGAAGGTGTGGCTAACACGAGAGGACTTCTGCCTTACTCTACCAATCTGGTGGAAGGAGGTACCACCTAAGGGTTCTGGCGTTCTTACTCTTGTGGCCAAGCTGCGCCACTGTCGCAAACGTATCAAGGAATGGTGCTCCACGAGTTTCTACTGCATCTCTAAAACCAAAAAATCGTTCGCCGACGAGATCCACCAAATTGACATCCTGGAGGAACAAGCTATCCTCTCACCGCAGCTGCTGGAGAAGCGCACTCAGCTTAAATCACTCCTTAGAGGGGTGGTGGTGGATGAGGAGATCCTCTGGAAATCTCGCGCAAATCTCCGCTGGTTGAAGGAAGGAGATGGCAACACACAATTCTTCCACGCCATTGCTAATGGAAGGAGGCGGGTGAACACCATTGGAGATGTGGTGGACAACGGCCAGACTCTCAGGAGGGATGCGGATAAAAGGGGGTATTTCTTTGACTACTTCAAGATGCGCTTTGCTCCGAGCGACCTTTCTCGAGGCTCGGTGGGGGACTGGTCCGAGCTCTTCAGTTCAAAAGGTTTTAGTCGTCCCGACGATCTTACTGTTCCTTTCTCCTTAGAAGAAATCAGAAAGGCGACCTTCCAATTGGGCTCGGACAAAGCGCCTGGCCCAGACGGTTTCAACCTGTGCTTCTTTCAAAGGTTCTGGGAGACTGTAAAGATCGATTTGCTGAACATCTTTCAGGACCTTTATAATGGTTCGCTGAACTCCTCCCCCTTAGATTATTCTTTCATCTGCCTGGCCCCCAAGAAGGAGGGGGCCAATTCGGCTAACGACTTCAGGCCTATTAGTCTTATCAACGCGGTGCAGAAAATCATTTCTAAAGTCTTAGCCAACAGACTGGAAGGGGTCATGATGGAGGTCATTTCACCAGCGCAGTCCGCTTTCCTCAAAGGCAGGTCCATTCTTGATTCCTTTGCAACTGCTACCGAGCTAGTCAATTGGAGCTCCAAAACTGGACTAGAAGTAGTGGGGGTGAAAGCGGACTTCGAAAAGGCTTTTGATATGGTACTTTGGGACTTTATCTTTCTGGCCTTGTCGGGAATGGGAGCAAACGATAGGTGGTGCGGTTGGATCAAACAATGCATCTGCAATGCAAAGGTGGCAGTCCTAGTGAATGGAGTCCCCACGAAATGGATCAAGACGTATCGGGGGCTTAGACAAGGAGACCCGCTCTCCCCCTTCCTGTTCATTCTGGTGGCTGAAGGACTGACCAGAATGACTGAGCGGGCTGTACACAACGGGTTGCTTAAGGGGGTGGGTCCCACACCGGCATCCAAGATTTCGATCATCCAATATGCGGACGATACCATATTTTTCTGTGGGGCCAAGAGGCGGCAGATTGAGAACCTACTTTTCATCTGGAATCTTTTTGAATGGGCTTCCGGACTGAAGGTTAATCGAAACAAGACTGAGCTGTTCTATCTTGGCAGGCAGGCCGGTAAGGGGAGGGCGTTGGCTGATATCCTGGGGTGCAAGTTGGGTGCGCTCCCGATATCTTACCTTGGCCTTCCTCTTTCTGACACAAATCTTCGTAAAGACGACTGGCGGCTGGTTATAGGAAAGTTTGAGAGCCGGATTGAGGGGTGGCAAACCAAATTACTTTCCCAGGGTGGTAGGCTCGTGTTGGTGAACTCGGTACTGTCGAATCTCCCACTCTACTTCCTCTCCATGTTCCGAGCTCCCAAATGGGTCGTTAAACGCTTCGAGACGATGCGCAGAGCTTTCTTCTGGAAGGGGACGACATCTGTCAAGGGAGGCCAGTGTCTTGTAAACTGGAAGACCGTGTGCAGGAGTACGATGGACGGGGGTTTAGGGGTTCTGAACTTGGAAAACATGAACGTCGCACTGCTTGCCAAGTGGTGGTGGAGATTCTTCTCGGACGCGGGCCTTCTGTGGGGCCCCCTTATCAAAGGACTCTATTATGAACGGAGGAAGCCGTTGGGAGAGGGCCGATCCTTTAGGCCTTTCTCCCAATGGTGGCGTAACGTTCTGGCGACTAGAGATATCTTCAGGTGTGGGAGGTCTTTCTCGCTTGGGGATGGGCAAGATATCTGCTTCTGGTCGGACATCTGGGCCGCTCAGGCTCCTCTCCGAACCCTCTTCCCTTCTATCTTTGACTCCGTCAGGGGGAAGAGATGCAGGGTGATCGACTGCTGGGGGGCGAACAGCTGGAAGTGGAGCTTCATCCTACGAGGGTTCAACCCTGGTCAACCGGCTGATACCGAGTTGGTGAATCTGCTTAAGGAAACTGTCGAGGCCAAGCTCATCCTTCCCGCTAAGGACGTTGTGCGTTGGAGATGGTCCCACTCCCAGAGTTTCTCAGTCAAGTCCCTTTACCTCTTCCTCCAGAACGGTGGCGTGTCGGAACTTCGATTCCGAGAATTATGGAAGATCAAAGCCCCCCTTAAGATCAAAATCTTTCTCTGGTTAGTCTTGAGGAGTAAGGTTCGCACCAAAGACAACCTGCTTAAAAGGGGATGGACAGGGGATGGCTGCTGTGTACTCTGCCTGGACGAGCCGGAGACGGTCAATCATCTTTTCTTGGGATGTCAGTTCACTAGAAGCATCCTCCAAACTCTGCTTCTCAACGTCAATTCCCTTAACTACTCCACTAAGGCTGCCTCCCTTTGGAACACCGCTAGTCAGAGCTGCGGCTCGACGCGTGACAGGGAGCTGTTGCGGATTGCCTCAGTATGGTGGGCAACCTGGTTGGAGCGTAACAGGCGGATTTTTGACAACCGCAAAAAGACGGCGGGGAGCCTTAGTAAGGAGGCCCGTGATTGTGTAAGCTGGTGGGCTCATCTGGCTATGTAATGTAATGTTTTTTTTTTTTTTTTTTTTTTTTTCAGGCCAAGCTGCCTAACCCTGTTGCCTAATTCATCCCCCCTTTGAATGAAGCGGTAGCATGCTACCTTCTCTCAAAAAAAAAAAAAAAAAAAAAAAAATCACTTATGCTGCTCGCATTAAGTTCAAAAGGTGCTTCTGAAGCAATAATAGCAGAGGTACATGGTCATTTTATTTAACATATCTTGAATTTAGAATTGTCAATCCTGATTCATATGTATTGAAACATATATGGTTTTGTACATCTCAGAGTGGAGAGCCCAAAATGCTCCTTTCAACAGCAAAACCCACCCCCCAAATGAAACCAAAAAAAGGTCTTAATAAAAAAAAAAACAACCTCTGCCAAGAAAATTTATCGATGTAACAATAGTTACAATTTTCATTTCAAATAATTCGACTGTAAACAAAATTTAAAAAATCACAGTTACAAAATTAGTCTCGGAATCTCTTCCATGAGGAGCCAACACAAATAAAAGCAACCTTGAAGAACACAAAGGAAATATTAGCCATTCTAGTTTGATAGAAAGTATAAATGGATATCAATGTAGAAGCAACACATACTGATTACATTTCGTATTCAAATTTATTTTGCTGATCTTAGAGTATTTCATCAATTTTATCAAACATACACTCCTTGCGTCAGTCGCTTCTCAATATGTCGCGTGTACATTTTATTGAACATTAGTTATTTGTATTTTAAGCAGGAACCTGCATAATTGAACAATAGACCCCAATTAGTCAGCAAAAATACTTGCTGACAGAAGTATAGAGACAATAAGTTAGAATAGAAAAGGAAATGCAACTGTTATAACCTTAAAAATTCCGTCGAAGATCATCTCTCACTAGGTAATAACTTTGTATGAGCATTGTACTATTTGTGAAATGGCATATATAACATCATCAAACAAGAAAAATAGGAAAAAATTGAGCATGAGAACAGTATCCGATAATCAAAGACAAGAAACAGTTTGAGAAAGACCCATATTGTTTGCTTAGTGATCTTATTCCAGTAATTTGAAAAAGTTGTGAAAATTTTAGATCCCAACAGAGTATAATAGGCATCACCATATTCATGGAAAAAGTAATCGCATACTACTGCATTTCGCTATGTTGCTTACCTTTATTAGGAAAGAATTTACGGCTTTTGGGTAGAAGCTCTTCAGCACCAACTTTCATGTTGGAAGTTGACGAGCCCCTCTTCAATCCAGGATCAAGTAACTCAACCTCAGCAATGAAAACTGCACAAACTGGCCGATGATCAGAGAATTTAGACTCCCCTCGGAAATAAGACAATTGTACAATCCCATCACCATGACATAATATCCGATCGCACCTGAAAAGGTTGGATTCATTAAGGGGAATGGAGCGCAATGAGGAAAAGAGGGAAGGTATTGTTACTCGTTCAACTGAACTGAACTAATTTCAGTTCATTGTTTCGAGTCTAAACATCGTTATCGTATTATTATGTAAACTATAGCAGTACAAAAATGGAAGCCCACGAGTTACTTTGGTAGCAACAATTATGAGTCTAACACGATAAACCCCCATACAAAATACAAAGAGAAAGAAATAGGAATCAAATACTTATCTATAACAGTTTAAACAAGATACGTATATTGGAGGAGGATCGGAGCATCTCATTATACGGAGACGACACAGAGAAAAGGTCTCACATACCATGCCGGGGTTCTCCTTTTCTTCTTTGACGTCACAGTCTCTCCAGCATAAGCATCAGAGTTATACGAATACTTGTATGTTGGAGCGAAATATATCTTCCCTTCATTCCATCCCTTAAACACTCGTCCTGCTTCTCTTTCAATCTTAAGCTATCAAAGCAAATAAAGAAAAGGTCAAAAGTTATGGTTTTTAAAAAACATAGAAATCATGAAGCAATAAGAGTCTCTCAATGGTCCGAATAATGATATAATGAAATAATCATCCTACAAAACACAAAAAATTCATCAAACTAATTATTTGATCATGGAGCTTGAGAAATTACCTGATCCTTCTCAAAAAGTTCATCCCAATTATTCTCCTCTAAAAGCTTCTTAGTCTCTGAGTAGCTTAGTGCAATACGGTAGTTCAAGTCCCCTAACCACATAATCCGACTGAAACAGACAAAGAGTGCAAAGTTAATGTTGGATTAATTTAACAACTATCAACATAATCTTCTGGTAAGAAGATTCTCACTCATGTTCAAGAATTTTTTCTGGGATCTTCCGTCCAGCTCTTCTACAAATCCTTCGAAACTGTGTGTGCTTCAATATCTCAATAACATCAGAGTTTCTTCTTAGCTCATCGCCTTCTTTCTCCCCTGAAGCTAAATGGCTACAAACAAAGCAAAAGCTCGTTTGGTGCAGTGTCATGCTCACCGATATACATCCCTGCAGTAAGAAGGATGAACTCTTCAAATAAACAGTAAATCCTTTACAAAGAGGAGCATCATGCAATATAGGTGCTTTCACATATGTATCCTTGCAAAATCATCTATTTGAATTGAATCTTGTAATGCATTTTAAGTCCGTATATAAACCTTGCGTCGAGAGTCCTTAAGTTGGGTAGTCATCCAAATAAGGTCATTCTTGTAGTACGAGGGTGTATATGTAACTATTTAAAATTTTGAAGTGAGTAGATGTACATAGATAATTCCGCAAAGATATATATATGTACATATCTATAAAAATATAAATGACGAAGCTCTCTCACCTTGTTACCGAGATAGCCCATAATCCCACGCCCAACACAAGAGAGCCTTAGATGGCCTATGTGCTGAACTAATTCTTTTCTCACCCACACAGAAACAAAAATCCCCACCATCTGTTTGGTAGCTATGAGGTTGTATCTTAGCTGCTCAGAAAAAGCAGAAGCTTTACCATTCACTGTGAAAAAGCTCGAAAAGTGCTCCGTCGCCTCCTCTTCATCGTCTTCCTCTGAGGAATCGCTCTCACTAACATTAGCTTTGAGACAACGAAAACACCAGTCTTTATACAATTTCTTAGTAAATTCCACTGGGCAGTTACAGCTCTTAAGCCTTCTTCTGTTAACTGGTCTGAAAATTTTGCTAGCCGCTTTGAGAGAGGGCTTTTGAAAGATTACAGAGCCGCTAGCCGTCTTCGAATGGCTTGAAATTGTAGTATCGAGAGTCGGAGGATGAGAAGAAACTGAAATGGCAGAAGGGGACGGATTGAACGAGAAGCTATCTGAGTCGGCATCTATTGGTCTGTTTAGTGCTTGGTTTATGAGAGCAAGCCATCTAATTGCTGGCTCATTGTCTTCTATAACCAGAACGTTTCCCGCATTTAGAGGGACAATTTCCTGAAAACTGTTCAATTGTTAGAACAAAAGCAAGCGCAACAAGAAGGTTCAACCCCATGCATGAAATCTTTGACAACCATGAATCAAATAATATATATATATATATATATATCTGCCTAAATTTTCATGTATACTTCTTCAAGGGCATGCATGAAATTTTTGAATTTTCAAGGCTACATATATTTACTTCATAGTTTTGCTACCTTTGGGCGAAAGATAATGGTAGCAAACACTGAAGGATTATGTCGAAGATGAGAAGAAACTTTTAATCAGATTCAGGAATTCAAACTGCGATCCTTACCCTAAAACATAAATGTCTGAATGATCGTCAGCAGGAAGAAAGTCATCGAGGTTCAACCCAACATCAGGACAGTTTCCTCCGACATTCCATGTTGCAACAAATATCCTATAGAGTAATAAAAGTACCAGAAAATTTGAGATATGAATAAGCAAATTGATAAATATGTGTGCTGACATATTAGTGTATATTACCTGAAGGCCTCGATATTTACGTTATTTGTTACTGGGGAACAGAAAGTATTGAAACTTAGGCTCTTCCTCTCAGCTTCATTTACTTCAGAAGATATGACCAAATCAAATGAGGATCACTGGATGAATTTTATGAGATATATAACTGAATGAAGTACCTGAAAAGCTTTTAATGAGGGGAGGAGTGGAAGCTGTTTCTGGGTAAGTTGGGCTCCCTCCAAAATCAACTGCTATATGTAAAGCAGCAGTTAAAAATTATTGAAATGTTTTAAAGAGGTGGCAAGTTAAATTGCTCTCAAAGGTGCAATACCGAAATCTACCGCGCCATTAAGACTTTGACTTGATATAAAACTTAGTTAATCAGTACACTTTTTCTTGCTCCAGAAATACTAAGTAATTCTTGCTTTTCAATTTCGAAAGGAAAAGTGCATGGCATTTTGATTTAGATTTTAGCATGCAGTACTTCTCCACTTCTCCTGATAATCACTGATCAATTTTATATTGTGAAACGCCATAACTGTTGAATATAAAATATATAAACACCGTTCTCTAACTACAACGATTGTTTTATATAATTTCACATAGTATCAGGAGATCTTGAGTTCGAGTCATGCTAGGCTCCGACCATGAGAAAAAATGTTGAATATAAAATATATAAATATCGTTCTCTAACAACTTTTAGACTACAATAACGGTTATTTAATATAATTTCACAATAACTAGCAACAGAAAAAGTTAATGAAGAATTCAAACTTCAAAGAGTTGTGATATTAAAGAAGAAACAAATAGAAATCCCCTAATCTTAAAACTACTTATGCAGCCATTTAAAAGAGAAAAATGTTGTTTCAACTTTCAACAACAAATTCCAAAAAATCAGATCGCTTTGACCTGTTCTTCTGTTTTAATTGAAATACTGACAAAATTTAAGGACTAACCAGAGGAGTTGATCGAGCTCTCAGTTCTCTTTGCACCCTTCTTTTCCTTCGATCCAGTGGCTTTTTGAAGAAAAAACTACAAACATAAAACCAAAATCCCTTCAATTTAAATGCTTCAATAAACAAACAAAAAATGCAGAAAAATTGATCATTGAGAAAGTAAAAATAGGAGCAGATTAAGAGAAAAACCTTCTTCTTTCCATCATTTATGAAGGGCATTTTCTGTGAATTCCCAGATTTTTTTTTTTTTTTTTTTCTAATTACCAAGTTTAGTTGTAATGTGCTCCCCCAAAATCAGCCCTGCATCAGAACACATACTTAAGCAATAAGAAAAGAACACATGAAACCACAAAAACTATGAAAATTATAAAAGTCATCTTAGATTCCTGACTCTTTTTTTTTTCCTTTTTTCTTTAACAATATTTTTATAAAAATTTACAAATTTTTAAAATATTATAATACGGTGAATTATTCTTTTATATATATATATATATATATATATATATATATATATATATATATATATATATATATTTTATAAATTATAAAAAAAATTATTATATAAAAAATATTAAAATTTTAAATTTTTGTGTGATTGTTATGATTATATACGAGAAGTGAAAAAAAACGATAAATTATTTTCTTCTTAAAAAAAATAATAAAATAAATTATATATCATTTTTAATATATAAAAAAAAATAAAGAATCACCGTCTTGTTAATTTTTAATATATAAAAATAATAATAAATCATTCACCAATGTCTTTTAATTTTTTTTCTCCCAACGCTGAGTTAGATAAAATAGAATTATTTTGCTAAATAAAATTTTTATAAAGTTACTTCACTAATTATAAATTTTTAAAAAATTAAAATAAAAAAAATCTAAAATAAATCAGAAAATATTATTTGTACACCTAAATGAATCGAGATGTTCATTTTACACTCCATCCGTCATATTAAATTGACTAGTAAAATTTATTCTCATCATAAAATACATAGAATGTATATTATACATCCAAATGAAATATGTGAATAGCATTACTGGAATAAATCATATTCCCATTAATTTGACTAACAAAATCCATCAATGCAACAGTATAAAAGGAAATCCCCATCTGGGCTCTCAACAAAATAAGCAAATTGATCATTTGTGAACGTCATTTCGCGCAAAACCCCTGCATTTTCTCTCTAAACACCAAATCGAGCACCCAAAATCACACCCTTACGCCATTAACTGCATCATAACACAAAACTAAGCACACGAAAGCCACAAAAGCTACGACCAACTACAACATTGACCTTAGATTCAGATCAAAAGCCTCAACGGGACCAAAGCCCAGCAATGGAACAGTAAAAGCAAATCCTCATCCGGGTTCTCAACAAAAACACAACTTTTGGGGTAAGGATCGAAGAGAGAGCTACAACACCTTCAAATTCTCCGCAATCGGATCAGGAAATGGACGTGCATTGAGGGCAGCGGCTGCGCCGCCTCGTGCCTGAGAACGCCGCCGCGGCCTCCGTCGTTTGCGTTGACCAAAATCGCCGAGAGAGAGAGAGAGAGAGGAGCTACGTGGAGGGCGCGTTGGAGAAGAGCGTGGGCGTGGTCAATGCCCCTGAAGTGTTCGAGAGAGGAGAAGGGTTTCTATATATATATATATATATACATAGAGAGAGAGAGAGAGAGAGAGAGAGAGAGAGAGAGAGAGAGAGAGAGAGAGCGCGGAGGAACGCGCACCGTGGTGCGTGATTTGTTTCCTCCAATTCGTTTTTCTCTATTGATGAAAATTTAACAGGAACCCCTAAACTATAGGTTTATTTTAGTAGATTTTTAAACTAGTCCCCATATTATCCTGATATTGGACGTTGATTTTTTTTTTTTTTTTTTTTTGGTTTTAATCTTGGATTTACAATGTACATTCCAATCATTTCAAAATAAAAATTTATTCATTAGTCATTTCAACATAACAAGTGAAATTCATTTCATTCTGAGATGATTCTATAAGACGGGTGAAATATAAGTAATATCTCTTATTTGGAATATACAAAAAATATTTTTTTTTTATTCAGATAAAAATGTACGAAGACTCCTCACTTGTAAGAAAATTTGAAATTGGCTCCTCAATTTTTATTTATCTAACTGAGACTCTTTTACATGTTTATTTTTTATAATTTAATAATTTTATAAGTTATTAATTGATTATTACTCTAGCTTTATTTGCTAAAAATAATTAAAGTCATTAAATATAGTGAAATGACCGATAAATTTAGTAAAATCTCTAATTATTAAGTAAAATTACTTAATTTTTTTTTAAAAAATAGATTTTAAGGGTTTTCACTGATAAAACAATAAAAGTTGAGAGACCAATTTTAAAATGGCATATAGTTGAGCCGGTCTGGGTAAATTTATATCCCTTATAATTAACAATTCAATTTTTAAAAAATAACTATTTAATTTCTTCATTTATTTTAGTTTAATTTTAGCACGAACTCCATCGTGCCTGACTTATTTCTTTTGATTAAAAAATTTATTTTTTAAATAAAATAATTATTTTATATATTTTTTTATCAATAATATTGCAAAATTGAGTCTTTCTTCTTATTTTTCAATTTCTTAATTTTTATTTTGATAGAAACTATTTATTAAGAGAAGCGGTAGATGTATACCCCAAATGGGGTGTACATTCTACACCCACCCCATCTTGGGGTGGGTATTCATCCACTCGTCATGTGACGAGTGAAATTCACCCACCCCTAGGATGGGGTGTGTGTAAGATGTACACCCCATTTGGAGTGTACATCTAGCATTTTCCATTTATTAATGATCTTGTGATAGCTTAAGATCCACTCTCTTAATTATATATATATATATATATATATATATATATATATATATATATATATATATATATATTTGTAAATCTTATTTATACACTAATAAAGTAGAGGTTATCAAATTTTCTAGTAATTAGTATATATCTCAGAGTCCGGCTACTATGCTATCAATAGCACAAAACGTTTAGTGCTACCAAATTTTCCACCATTAGATCTACACTTTGGATTATTTTTATCCTTTAGATCATATTATTTTTCTAACCACATACTAAATTCAAGAGACTCACTATCATCCTAACTATACATCTTCACATTCAAAGATAAAAAAATTAATAATCCCAAGAACTTGATGCTATTTATAGTATAGTAGTCTAGTTCTATATCTCAAATAAAAAACTAATTTTATCAGTTTAATTTTGATACTGAAAATCACGAAGATTCTCAAGGATTGTAATGTTTTATATTTAAACAAATATAAACAAATAAATTTATTTAGTTTATTACATATTTTCTAATTTTCAATTAGAATTATACTTCAAATCAGAAAAAGTCCATCTTGGATCCAGAAATACACTTTATTCATTGTATTCATTAGATTTCTTTTTTTTTTTTTTCAACCCCATTTGTAGCTCACTTTAAATAAGTTGACTTTTATTTAAATTTTTTTTTAGAGAGAGAAAAATAATATACTATCAAAATGAATTCAACTAGAAACATTAAAACAATTTGGCCTTTATAAAGTTAAAAATAATTAAAAAATAAAAAATAAAAAAAGACGTCACTTAAAACTGCAGAACTCAGTTATTCATTTTTCACATTCGAGAGATCTGAAGTTTAGATTTTAAAATTTACATTATTTCTATCCGCCAAATTAGTGACCTACAATTTTGAACAAATTTTTTGCATATTTAAATTCACATGCTTAAAAGCCTCTATTCACTAATTCCAAAAGACACTCATCTCACTTAATTTTTCTTGATGCCTCCTCTTCCACATTATTATTATCTCCAATATCTCCACACCCATAACATCACAACACAATCCCACACCCTCTCTACGCTACGCAATTTAGCGTACCCCATAACGTACCCAACACATTCGTTCCCTTCTCAGCGCCAAATTGTAGAACACCGCATTGCTTCTCTAATACAACAATGCCCGAACATGCGCGCCCTTCGCCAAATCCATGCCCATTTCCTCAAATTCCCACCCCTCTCCTCCTCCTTCGCACTCTCCAAGCTCCTCGCCTTCTCTGCGATCTCCGATCGCGGCGATATCGGCTACGCCCGTCGCCTGTTCGATGAAATGCCCAGCCCAAATGTGTTTTCTTGGAATTGTGTGATCAGGGGGTGTTCTTTGGTCCCAAACCCTTCTAAAGAACCCATCTTGCTCTACAAGAAGATGGTTGCCCGGGGCTTCGCCAACCCGAATAGCTTCACCATTGCTTTTGTTTTGAAGGCTTGTTCGGTCGTTTCGGCGCTTTCCGAAGGCCGACAAATCCATTGCCATGCTTTCCGATACGGGCTTGATTCGAGCCCGTTTGTGCAAACTGGGTTGGTGAATTTTTATGCAAAGTGTGAGGAGATTGTGCTTGCAAGGTCGGTGTTTGATGAAATTCCCGAGAGGAATTTAGTCTCTTGGAGCGCTATGATTAGCGGGTATTCGAGGATCGGATTGGTTAATGAAGCTTTGGGCTTGTTTAGGGAGATGCAGGAGGTGGGTGTTGATCCGGATGAGGTGACGATGGTGAGCGTTATCTCGGCTTGCGCGAGGGCGGGGGCATTGGATTTGGGGAGGTGGGTCCATGCATTTATCGACCGGAAGAGGATCACTGTCGATCTCGAGCTGAGCACTGCATTGATCGACATGTATGCAAAGTGCGGGGCGATTGAGAGGGCAAGGAAGGTGTTTGATGAGATGGAAGTGAGGGATGCTCAAGCTTGGAGTTCAATAATTGTTGGGTTGGCCATACATGGACTTGTGGAGGCTGCTTTGGAGTTTTTCTATAAAATGCTGGAGTCGAAGGTATGGGAGTACTATTTTTATGCATACTTTAGGTGGAAAACCGTCCTCGAAGCAAAGTGCTACCGAAGTAAATATTGGTTCCTATTGCATGTACAGATGTGAAAAAGTACTTGACACAATTCCTTAAACAATAATTAACACAAATCTAGTCCTGTTTAATTGGTTATGTTTTTAGTTATAGACTCATTTAAGTGTCTAACTTTAGGTTCTAAGAGTGGACTTGATAAACGAAGACTAGGATCTAACCTGTTACTATTGACATACGTGGGTAGATGCTTAAAAAACCAGGTGACTTAGACATGCGTAAATGGCCATTAATTGACTACATAGTTTGCAATATGCACTGGTATGTGAATCACAGTATAATGTACTAATAATCTAATCTTTCAAGATATGACATCGACCGATGCTTTCAATAATGAAGTGTATGGACATGTCGAACTTGCGTTTTCTATGTTACTGTCCTGTGGTGAAGGTGCAAAAAAGTGGATTTTTATTGAGAAAGCCGTTTTAGAATATCAATTTTACTTTTCTTAATTGTCTTAGGTCTGTTAAGAAGAACAACTCACATTAATCAAAATTGACTTGTTGCTTGCCTCAGATCTCATGATTTTTATGTCCTACTAAATAACAATATGCCGATAGTGGTTTATTTTGCCAATACTTACTGATTACTTTCTGTTAATTAACCTTATTGGATTACCGCAGTAAGTTCTATGTTCTTTAAGAATGTGCAAATTGTAATTTGTTTCTTCTGCTTCTCAAATTTCTTAATCAGTAATTCTGTCAATTCTTCTATTGCTTCTCAGGTGAAGCCAAATCATGTGACTTTCATTGGTGTGTTGTTGGCCTGTGCACATAGTGGATTAGTAGATGATGGCCGACGATTTTGGTCCACCATGCAGGAGTTTGGGGTTGAGCCATCAATGGAGGTTTATGGTTGCATGGTTGACCTACTTTGCAGATCTGGTCTACTAGATGAAGCTTATTCATTCGTCACTACTATGCCCATATTGCCAAATTCTATAATATGGAGGACTCTTCTGGTCGGATGCAGAAACAATAATAATCTCGATAAAGCAGAATTAGTAGCCAATAAACTTCTTGAAATAGAACCACTCAATGCGGAGAATTACGTGCTTCTCTCCAACTTGTATGCGTCGAGCTCTCAGTGGGAGAAAGTGAGCTTTATGAGGAAAAAGATGAAGGATCACGGTGTTAAGATTGTGCCGGGTCGCAGTTCTATTGAGATAAATGGCTTTTTGCACAAGTTTGTCGTAGGTGATGACTCACACCCTGAAATAAGGGAGATAAGGAAGGTGTTAAGGGATATAGCTGAGCTTGCTCGAAAAGCTGGTCACAAGCCGTGGACATCAGCAGTATTGCATGATGTGGGCGAAGAGGAAAAAGAGGAGGCTTTAGTTGAGCATAGCGAGAGGTTAGCCATTGCTTTCGGGTTGTTGAAAATTAGGGCACCTAACATTATTAGGGTGGTGAAGAACTTGCGATTTTGCGCGGATTGCCATGAGGTGACAAAGATAATAAGTAAGGTATATTTGAGAGAAATAATTGTGAGGGACCGCGTCCGGTTTCATCACTTTGTTAAGGGAACTTGTTCTTGTAAGGACTTTTGGTGATTGGTTTCCCCACTAGTTATTTTTTTGCGGTGCAATTCACAAAGTGCGCCTTTTTGTACTTTATGAGAGCAAGGGAAGCTACATAAAGAGTAAAGCTCCCTATTGAATATTAGAAGATGAAGGGGGTTTAGACAGACGAGTGAAGAAGGGTGAATGTAAAAGGCATGAACAGCTTGGTTCTCAGTTCGGACGCGAAGCATGAGTATTTACCACAGTAGAGCATTTGGTTTCATGTGCCATTTCAAGGTAAGGCTATACAAATCGACTAAGTTACAAGTTTTCTATCTTTAGTTTTTCTTTTCATTTATTTTGAACTTGCAATTCATGAAAGTTAGCCCTTATAAGAGAGATCAATACCTGTTTACGCTTCGATGTCCCACTTTAAGCATGCACTGCTTTTCCCCCTACCCTACCGACCCCAACACATGCGCGCGTGCGCACGAGAAAAGACAGAGAGAAGTGTGGAGTTGTTTTCCATGTCACACATGTGCATTGCACAATTTCATCAATTTACCGGCTTTTGTTCCCTCAAATATGAATCGCCTTCAAATGGAATCAAGAAATATAGGAAGTAGCTACGGTGCTTGCACTGTTGCTTGCAAGGAAAAAATTACCAGTGGCCAACTTCAGATTAAGCTCTTCTTTGATGAACTTTATTGTGCAGGCAAGCAGAAGATGGAAAAGAAGATATTTTCTCCCAGGTGGCGAGAAGCCTGCTCAGATTTGATTGTGGGGAGGATTCTTCTATAGCTTCTTCTATAGAACACTTTGCTGCCAACGGTAAGAGAAGCATCAACGTCATTGTAGATCATCGTATACTACTTGGATGTATATTGAATAATAAAACTGACACCTAATAAGTACAAGATTAGTTTGTGTTTAGCTGTTTTTGATTGTGCTTTCTCGGTAGCAAGCCGGTAAACAGGCTCTGTCGATGGTCAAGATAGAACGACAACATACTGATATGTAACACTTCAGAAAATTCATATGTTTTTTTGGTCGTTTCTGCTTTATTATCTTCCGTGTGTAAAAGAAACTTTCTTTTTGACTTCATTAAGATCATAGAACTCCCATCCCCCATTCTATTCCAACCACCTTTTTCAAGCCTAATAGACATATTCATCAATGCTCATTTATATTTACATTGCCTTTTCTTTTTACTTCTTTTTTTTCTTGGGTAATCTTTTCTCTTTTTTGGTAGGTCTTACGTTCCTGATTAGTTGATCAAATGAATTATCCTGAGTTCACCAACTGCTATAAGTTATTAAGCTAATACCAAATCAAGTACAAAAAAGGCCAAACAATAAATACATAAAAGTCTTCATTATCTACAGTCCAAAAAGCAATAAAGAATGCATCAAGTTTCAAGTCGACTCCAGGAAAGGAAATTTCAGAGTAAACGAATTGAAAACAGGAACGAAAATTTCACAACAAACGAATCAGAGAACTAGAACTACGGCTCAGGCACCGCTGTGGAAAACTTCCGGTGTCTACTACTCAGAGGTTCAGAGAAAAAAGTTGCCCAATTCTGTAGTTTTTCTTTTTTTTTTGTTTCGTTTTCCTTTGCTCAAGAAGCCTCTGTCAGTGGTAAATGCATCGGCGCAAGCGGACCCATGAAGCTGCCACCACACTTGAGTTCCTGGGCCCTAGCTGCGCATTCCGGTACATCCTCCGCATTCGGCATTGCAGCCTTATTTAATGTTAATGGCCTTTCATGAAAATCTTGCAATCTGAAAAATGACAGAAAACAAAGAAACATCCGATCGGTCAAGCACAAGCACGACTCAATGAGTAACCTAAAATCCATCCCTGTTGCAACTTCATCCCAGTACTTTCATCTAATCACTTTAGTAAGTCCCTAGGGCCCTAACCGCTAAAAAATGTGGCTTTTACTGTAAATGACCAACCCTGTTTGAGATATGGCCATCTAATTAGATAAACTAGATTTTCTGACCATATCATTGTCTAATGTGCTCCGGCAAAAAGCACGATGACAAAGTTGCAATATCGGGATAGTATGGGGACCAGCCATGTGTTGTACCCAAAAAACACAAATGATATGATACGAAAGGTTCACAAGAAAGAGAACCTCAACAAACGCGGATCAGTTATTTTGCTGCTGCTTCTGTGATAAGCATGCCTCCTATCACTGCTGCTGCGAGAGGTGGACTTGGCCTTGGAGTGCTTGTTCTTGTTATAATCCTTCTTAATGGCCTTCGAGCGATGGCGATGATGACCCCTCACAGTGTGAGAATCGGCGGTAACAGGGGGATCATACACATCCTCTGCCCATTTCACACTCAACTTCGATGTTAATACGATTCCCTGCTCTGCACGACTTCCTTTCATCGCAGAAACTAGCTTTCGACCGGTCTGCAGGGCATAAATAGGAAATGAAAACCAGATAATAGTAACATTTTTAACAACCCAGAGGTATTTTAATGCAAACTACATATTATCAATGCAACACAAATAGAGAGCATGGGACTTACTTCATGACAAGGACTTGTGCCGCCTGCTATCTCGCTGGGTAACGAAACCTCGTTTTCATTCTGAACTATAGAATGTGATTGCATAGCTTCAGATAACATAGTGGCAAAATTACTCGAGCCTTCAGATAAAACCAACTTGAGAGAAAGAGTCTGCAACTCAGTTTCATCTTCGTCGGATATCTCATGCAGAATGGATATGAAGTTACTGCCTGTGAATTCATCCTCATCCCCTACATGCACAGCTTGGCTAAGAGTTATTCCAAGTTCCTCAACAGCAAAATCATCTCCAGGAAAAGTATTTGTGGAAAGTGACAAACTGCCCATCCACGAGCTTAATATAAGAAAATGAACTCTGAAGAAATTTCTGTTAGAAAAAAGGGAAAAATTAAAAGATTAGACCCTTACTAACAGACGAGAAAACTATACACCATTAGGGTGATAACAATTTTAAATTTTGGATGTTCATAAATAATTGTAAATGTTCAACCTTGCTTGTCATAACCGATAACCATATTTATGTTTAACCAAATGCACGACAAGACAAAAGAAAAGTTTGATAATTTAACAGCTACCCTTACTAACAGAAAAGGACAGACAAAGAATAAATATGCGTATTGACAGAGGTTTCTAGCAGCTGTGCAGTCAACAAAGGAGGATCATCCGACAAAAAATGTCCTCACATATCCAGAAAATGGCAGAACTAAAATAACGCTAATTTGGCATTGTTGCAATTTTTCTCGTATAATAGCCAAAATTCGCTATATGATTGGATGTGCCAGATGGACTTTCCTACTCCTTTCATCGTCGGCCAGCTTCATGCAACCTATCAAAACGCCAGAAAGCATCTTCAAAATTGTTTGTTTTTAGTGCCAAACAAACCCTGTAGATGAACAAGCACTCGATTTGCCCACACACACACACTCAATCTATCAGATAAATTGTGTTTACCAAAATAAAGACCAAAGCCTAAGGTTACAAATTATGCCAGCACGACTAGTTGGAACCAGTGGAACCGTCAAAAATCAAGCCTGCATGAGTAATTCACTCATTGATTCCAAAAGGCATAAATGTATTCTAAAAATAACACCGTCCTGATCCAAGTATTCATCAAGGTGAAATCAAGGATGTTTGTAAGACCTAATACCACATTATTAGCATCAATTAATCTCCGAAAGAACAACACTCACACCTAAAATTTACAATCTTTGATATGCAACTTGATTGACAGCATTAAACAAAATTTCGGTAGAACTACAGTTTAGCCAAACCAAACACATGATAAATCATCTCTCGATCACTTCATAGAGACCAATAACAACATGCATTGAAAATCATGATAACATCCCCATTTTCATATATCATACTTAAAAGATATGGCAAAAAAGACTCCTACCTCAACCGGCGAAGCTGAAACCTCCGCCAGAAACCCAAATCACCCAAGAATTCCAATTCCGCCGATCCAAAGAGCGGAAAGAACGAAACAGCACGAAATGTCCCCAACAAACCCTAATCCCAGGGATCGAGAACACACAGAACGTCGAAGAAAACAAGAAGAAGAAGAAGAAGAAGAAGAATGAAGAGCGAAGAGCGAAGAATGAAGAGAGGATGGAATGTTCCGAACGAAGAAGAGGGTAAACCCTACCCCAAGGGGAAAGCCCAATGTTAGCTAAGATTGGAACGGGGGTTCCACTGCTTCAGGCGATGCGAACACGAACCGACACTTAAAGAAGAGCTGAGGGAGGCGATGGCGGAGACCGCGCGGCGGCGAGGAGGTAATCGCCCGAGCACCGAAGGCATGGTCGATGCTCTCCGATCGAAGAAGCCGAAACCCTAATCCAACTCCGCTGCGGCGAATTCGACGACGACGAGATCGAAATCGGAGGAAGAAGAAGAGGAGGAGGGAGAGAGCTTCGATTGCGATCGCGCGCTAGGGTTATGTTAGGGTTAGCCCATCAACGAAAATGGGGGGTGTGAGGAGAACATCGGGGGCATGTATTGGGTGGTTTTTTATAGGGTAAAAATGTGCATCGACCCCCTCCACTATATAATATTTTGAATTCAACCTCAAATATTTTGTTTTGTTTTTTTTTTCATTTTTAGAGAAATTTCATTGATAGATAATTATTCAGCAAAATTTAATTATTTTGAGCACTTTTCAGATGATGACCTACAAATTTTGTAAAATATCAAATTTGATAGCCAACGAAACTAGCAATTTTTAATTTAGATAAATTAAAGTAAAATATGGATATTACAAATTGAGCAAGCGATCCATTACAATAGTTTATTTTACAACAAGAATCTTTTTTAAAATTCTATAAACTTGAGGGGGGTGTCGACCCTAACCCAATTGGGAAACGTCGTCAAAGATGGGAAAGCTGGAATTTGGAAACGCGGCTGGCACCTTTGTCACGGAAACGCCACGTGGACGTCTAGATCCGAGAAGTGCGGCTCGTTAGGTAAATCCGCAGAATACTACGCCCACAGGTTTTTAGGATTTTTTAAATTGGATAAATACTTTTCAATAAATAAATAAATGAAAACTATTGTTAGTGACAAAAATACTATATATATATATATATATATATATATATATATATATATATATATATATATATATATATATATATATATATATATAGAGTTGGGCTGGAATGCTATTGATAGCACCAACCCAACTTTGCCACCCATTTTTTAGCCTTTAGATCGCATTGAGATTTGTGCATGCTCTTTAATGAAAAAGAGAAAAAAGAAAAAGTAAAAAGAAAAAGTAAAAAGTAAAAAGCTTTTCTTTTTCATTAAAGAGCATGCATAAATCTCAATGCGATCTAAAGGCTAAAAAATGGGTGGCAAAGTTGGGTTGGTGCTATCAATAGCATTCCAGCCCAACTCTATATATATATATATATATATATATATATATATATATATATATATATATATAGTTATTATGATAATAATTATTGTATTTATCACTTTACTTGTATAGTTACCAAACCAACTGTGGTCAAATTTTGATTCCCAATGTGATTAAGCTCAAATTTGGAGCTCCTGTTCTCAATTTCAGGTTGATATGTACATTGGGACTTGAAAGGTTTGGAATATGAACGAACCAAAATGAAAAAAAAAAAAAACAAAAACAAAAATCATAATAATTATATATTCTGTTCCTCACTGTAGTTACTGCTTATTTACATAGTAATCTTGAAGCCAAACACTAATTTTGAAGAGGGTATAAGTAGAGCAGTAAACATGAATCCAAGAATTGCAACTTGGCCTTGAAATATAACAGAGAAGCAGGATTTGTCCATTACCCACCCAATACATTACATCTGCAACTGTGTAGTCCTTCCAAACCAAAACTATCATGGAATTGAAACTTACATCTTTCCAGAACTAAGTTACAGTGTTTCTGTAAGAACTTCCTTCAACAGTTTTGCAGAAAAGTAAGAAGAAAAGAAGAACTTCCACACAAAATTGCTAATTCAGATCCTTCTTTCCGGGTGAACTGTTTCGACAAAGGACCAGAAGAGGTAAGGGTTTCTCCCCTCTGAAGATGGGTGCAGTAAAAAATAACTGCTTCAATCAGTAAAAGAACTCGGCCCCGTGGTTGGATTATCAAGAGCAGTTGGCCTCTGAAACTTCACGAATTCTCAGTACGTTGTCATGAGTATGCGTATCCGCTCCATCGGCGTGGGCAAAAGTTTTACCTCTTCCGCATTTTCCTAACTTCCTCGTATAGGGGATGGAAGAGAACAGTGGATATGTATCTCTCTCCAAAGCTTGGGAAAACAACCTGCAAATCCATTGATATAAATAACATTAAAGAGAAAGCAGGATCAACAATCATTCGTAGGTAAACAGTAAAGCGGTGATAAATGTAAGCACTATGCATGCTTTACAGTTTGAAGTTTGAAGTTTGAACTTTAAACCACAAACTACCATCAACTCAAAGTTTCAAAGTGAGAGAGATCTTCAAAACATGTTAGTTTTACAAGAACAACTGAGCATCGTCAAGCACGATAGCTTAATGGCTCAGACCATCAAATCAATGGAGAGAAGGAAAAAAAAAACTTTCAAAGTATCCTGCCTTTACCATTAATTATAATCTCAAACTACTACAACAAATGATAGTGTCAAAAATACAATGTCCCAGTGATCTTGGGCTTAGCATATCCGGAACCACCTTAGATGGAAAGATCAAGTAGCTACTAGCTAGTTTATGTGTGGTCAAGCAACCTTTTCAATTGTTCTCAAACCAGTATTGGCATCTCCATAAAACTACCCTTCCGTCTTCAACATTTCCCAGCGTAAAATGCATGCCTTAAATTCAATCCACAATTACATCTCCCCAAGATTATCGAGCAACTCCTGCATTGGTCTACACAACCAATACTGTTTCTAGTTCTCCTAATATTTACTATAAGCATAACACAAATATCTGTGAAAATAATGTCTAATTTAAATGGTAAGTTCTAAGGCATGAAAGCCATACAGAACATAAATTATTAGAAGAGTCAAAACTGTGAATAAATACGTGTAACCAAAAAAAGTTAACAGCCTCTCAATTACGGATGAAATTGAAAAGGAAAATTTCTCTCACCGCTATTAGCTTTCCAGCATTTTCAGGTCTCTTTGCCACATGGATAGCAGCAGCTGCAGCAGCACCGGAAGATATGCCAACCTGAAAAACGTATCGAATAACACTTTGATTTAGTAGCTAAACTACAATTGAGGCATAGAAATCCATTGTGCTATAGTATTTACGAGTATCTTTTCAAGCACAAAAGGTTATTTATATTGTGAAAGTAGTAACAAATCTACTACAGAGGATTGTCATTCTCACCAGCAAGCCCTCCTTTAATGCCAAGGTCCTCGCAACTTCAACAGCTTCAGCAGTGCTGATCTATTAGCTCAGCAATATGAAACAAATGCACAATCAAGTCTTCGAAATTGCATGCGAACATCTCTTTCATTTGAAATACAAACAGAGAAGTATATGCAAAACAAAAAAAGTGTGAAAAGAGGTCCATTTAAATGGGCTTTTCTATTGTTAGGATGTACAAGACATAAAAGTCTGTCACAATAACGAGCGGAAAGTGGGTCACATTATAAAAGCAGATTTTCTACTCTACCCAGATAGAAAAATTCGCCAATATAAAATCAGTGCCAATCTGCACCATGTCATCCAATAAGGCCCTTCAATGACATGAGATTATAATTAACAATATTACGCATAATCTTCTAAACATCTAGAGCTCCATAAATAGTGAAATCAAAAATATATATATATATATTGCAACCACCCATCAGCAGAAAGCTGAAGAATTAACAAAATCTGGAAGAGGCTGAAAGAGTCTTGGTATCAAGAGAAATTCACTTTCTGACCTTCACAACTTCATCAAGCAGCGTGACATCCAAAATGCTTGGAACATAGCCTAATCGCAAATTACAAACAAAGGATTAAACCATCTATGGGAAAAATTTAAGAAGATAAAGAACTATTGACACACAAAACCTGAAAACATATGCAAATTACCTGGGTTTTCTCCAGAAACTACACTAGTTTCAGCAGGCTCTACTCCGATTATCTATGACAAAAAAGTTGAAACAGAACAGATGTCATGATCATTGACAGATTTAGAATTGACAAACACCAAATAGGAGGGATTGATTGAATTAGAATCTCTAAAGTTACAATTAACTGAACTACATTAGTTTAGACCATAACTAACAAAAAAATCAAAAAAAAAAAATGAAGAGGTGGTGTAATATAAAATTGGTTAGCAGTAATCTTTTAGTAAACAGTGTATAAAAACAATAGCAAAATAGAGGACATGTATGACAAAAGAATTTCCTGAGTGAAATCTATAGACCTTGATTTCTCTGTTCATTTTCTTCAAAAAGCGCCCAGCACCTGTTATAGTACCACCAGTCCCAATGCTTGCAATAAATATGTCGACACCACCCATTGTGTCATCCCATATTTCTGGGCCTGTGGTTTCAAAGTGGATCTGTATATTAACGTAAATATCTTAATAAACTGTACAGAATTATAAGCATAAGGCATCACACAGTAATATTGATAATATGCCATTAACTAACACTATAAGAAGCATACACTAATCTTCGTAAATCAACAACCTTGGTGTTAGCTGAATTGTCAAACTGCTGAAACATAAATGCATTTGGTGTCTCACGAACAATTTCTTCAGCTTTGTCAACTGCTCCTTTTAACCCCTTGCCTGAATCAGTTAAAACGATCTCTGCTCCAAATGCACGAAGAAGGATTCGCCTCTCTATATCTATTGATGCAGGCATAGTTACTATTAGCTTGTAACCTCGAGCTGCAGCGACAAAAGCAATAGCGACGCCCGTGTTTCCAGTAGTTGGCTCTACTAAAATAGTCTGCATAAATTTAGAAACTTAAATTCATAATTGATGATAGCACCAAAATAGAGAAGGGAATTTTATACACATCCTTGAATCTTCCTATATATAGATACACACCTTGAAAGTGAAGTTTCTTACAAACCTGCCCTTATATTTTATAGGAAAATGTTATTTACAGGGAGTGTATATTTCTAGGTACAAATATATGTAAACTTAGATTTTGGAGGGCATACCTAATATTCAGATTTTCTGAGGATATATACATATAAGTAGCTAATTTGCACGGATATATATATATATATATATATATATATATATATATATATATATATATATATATGTAAATAACACAAAAAAAAAAAAAAAAAAAAAAAAAAAAGTACCTCACCTGCCTTGGAGATATTAAGCCCCTATTTTCAGCATCATTTATCATGCTACATCCAATCCTGCAGAGAAAACATAACGAAAGTTCACAATAAGAGGGGGCAAAAAAAATATCTAGAGAGCAACATTATGCAAAAGTGAAAGATTACCTGTCTTTGACACTTCTGCAGGGTTCCATGGACTCGAGTTTTGCAGCAATATTGGCCACACAACCTTCAACCACCTTGTTAAGATATATCATCGGCGTTCTCCCGATTAACTGATACCGAAATAATATAGAATATCTTCTTTTATCAGGAAATACAGATCAAATTATCTAAATTATCTAATGAGTATGCCCAAACTTAGTTCTTTTTTTTTCCTTTTTTTTGGGAATTCCGTGGGATTGCATTACGAGCTAACCAACAATGATCTACGTTTGAAAAACTGAAAATGATAACAATACCAAACAAACCATTTTTTACTAAGTGCTATAGAACATATAAATTATCATTTAATTGAAGAAAAAGGAGCAACTAAATTAGACAGAATTGGCAAAAATGGCTATTCGACAATAAAAAACAAATTTCTACAAGGTCATAAACAAAAACCACATGAAAAGTATAGGACCAGGACGGAAAATGGATAGTACAGGGGTTATCCATTCAATTTTTTTGACACTAGAACACAAAAGGGGAAAACCCTAAAAAGGAATCAAACCTGGGTAACATCATCGGCGATGTTAACCTCCTCGAGCTCCTCCTCCTCCTCCTCCTCCTCCTCCGCCTCCTTCGCAACCTCCCTGGTGCGGAGAGAAGCGGCGAAGACGAGCTTCGTAGCGGCGGCACCATGGGAGGAGAAGCGGAGGGAGGTGGGAGCGACGAGGCGAGGGGAGCGCGCGAGGGGGGAAGGGGCGGAGAGGTACGCCGCGGTGGGGGGAAGTGCGGTGGAGAGAAGCGCCATTGCCGCAAGTGCGCGTCGTGATAAGGGTCTTGTCGAAAGGGTTTTAGGGGCGAAAAAATTGTAAAAGTGGAGCCCCTCAACTTTCGCTATTTTGAAATAGGTTCCCAGATTTTTTTTTTCAAGTTTTTATAAATTTCGCGGCCTTCTATTCCAATTTTATAAAGAGTCGTTTACTTTGCTTTTTAGCTGATGAAAATCCAAGTTTCGTTTAATAAGCCAAATCAACTGGGTGGCACTCCATCAGAAAGGCTCCTTGAAGAGTAATTCTCAAGAGCTTCTCTGAAACATCTATGGTTGTTCTCCATAACAAAAAAGAATAAGTACTACTCTCATGAAACTTTTTAGTAAAATTCACGGCTAACTCATATTTACTGTAAGAAAAATATTTTTGGCAGTTCGAATACATTTTATATGAGATAAATTTTACTAGTAAAAAAAATTCTACTCTTGGATAAATAAAATATACATTTTACACCCTTTTAAAATATACTAATTACTTTGAATGAGTGGGTTATATATCTTACATCCTTCGAGATGTACGGGTGACATTACTCAAATACCAAATCAAATCATAATAGGGAACTCAAGATCAAGGCCGAAATTGACAATCCCCACAACTATGTTGCACTTTTTGTTGCATCCCTGCCGTAAACTGAGGGTAATAGATAATGTAATAAAAATTTCAGTTCAAATTGAGAAAATACAATGGTTGAAGTTTCAAAATTTCCGTTACAGAGATGTGGAAGATCTCACAAGATCATCAGAGAAAAATCTCAAATTTCAATTATTTTAGTACTTTATATCGATTTAAGAGAAAAAAAAAAAAAAAAAGAGTAAAATTTAGAACTGGAACTGCATCTCCTTTGTGTATCCGAGCTCGTCCAGGTGCGCAGCCATGGCCTTGTTCATGGGAGGTGGTCCGCACCTCAAAATCTGTTGAGATCGAACCAAATCCTAATCAATTCTTTATAATCTTTTCGTAATTTAATTATTTCACCAACAAAACAAAACAAAACAAAATTGAGGATTATGGGAAGTAAAAAAGCATATGTTCTAAAGCAAATTTAAGATTTACTAAAACTTCTCGATATACCTGGATATCAGATGCAGGTTGGGGGCAATGAGCTTTAATCATTTCCTTGGATACAAAACCAACACCGCTGTTCCAATTTTCGGGAGGCTGATCAACATAGAACAAATTAGAAAAATTTCTTACAGGAAAAACCATTATGAATAACATTCATTTACCCTAAGAACGAGTTGTAATGCATTTGAGGGCTTAGTTATGTCTTGGACAAGCTACTTCCCCCTTCCCTCTAATTGGAGGACGGGGATTCGAAAGAAGGGTAAGCTTCAGTAGAAACCGCACGGAAAAAGAAAAAGGAAGCAAAAATGGAGAAAGTTTCGAAAATTATACGGCAGAAACTCATTGGCTTTCACCCAGTCTTTAGATGAAAAAAGGATTGGACCCGAATATGCATCTAGCAATCAATGTTCTAAAGCATATATATTAGTTCGATACAAATATGCAGAGACAATATGGTTACATTTCCTGCGAATTCGTTAGAGAATAGAAGAGAGAAAGGACCTGATTCAAAACATAATATAGTTTGAAGCGGTTGGGATAGTTTTCAGCCAAACTTTCCAGTTCCTCCTGCAATAGTTATTACAAAATAAATAAAGTAAAAACTAGATTGGACTACTCTTGAAAATTAGAAATTTGCCAAACCACCATTTTACTACTGAATCAATATATACACCCATATTCTTTTGTACTAATCCATCTAGCTAACTACCGTAAAGGGTTACTACGATTGTTGTTTTCATAGAACAACTGTAATGGAATCACTAGAATCTCGGGTTGATGGTAGATGGGTATATTTCACTCCTCGCATTCTCTCATGAATATTTAAAATGGAAAAATAAAAGGAGACTGTCTTTATCAGTGATATTACCTTCAGAAGGATGTCTTCATATGTCACATTTGCATAGATTAGATAAACGATTGTGTTGTCTGCTGGGTTTTCAAGAATTGACCTCGAAACCTAAGAAAATAGAAGACGTGATTCTATCAATTGAAAGATAAAAGATATGACAACATCATAAAAACATAATTATACACAAATATGATATTTACTTGAAACATTGGAGTGATTCCGGACCCACCAGCTAGCATTCCAAAAGCTCTGACTTGCCCAGGTTGATACTTGAAACGTCCCTGGAAGCACAAATTTTTTTTTAATCCTCAACTGTGCAGATGAACATGCATGAAATAGCTTCAAAAAGCAAATAAAAATAACATATGCCTTGACATAAGTTGGTAAACATCAGGATTCAGAAATACATCTTGTAATTACTCTGTCAACGGATCGTTCTGTTCAATGATAGCACACCGATGACTGGTGACATTTCAATGGTCAAATAATACTAAAAAACCATTCCAAATTTTTGTAAGAATCATAGTTATGATTGATGGCGACGTAGAAAGTAGTTGAATAAACAAAATTTATACTTGACCATCTAACATATATATGTATAAAAAATGTGACTCCCAGTGGGACTGAATTCTTAAAATATCAGTATGATAATCTGAATTTGGTGTCAAAAGTCAGTGATAAAGGGAAATTTTCAAGTTCAGTAGCTTGAATCTGATAAATGGTCTACATGGCTGTTGAACAAGTTGTTACTTGAGTTTCAATAGTTTGACTTGAATTCTATGCACACTATCCTTTGAAATTAGAGTTCAAGATCAACAAAGACAGCAAGTCACTAATTATTAAGAGAAGGGAGCAATAGTTATACAACAAACTTTGCTCAACCATCACACTGTATTAATAGATATGTCATCAATCAACAATAAAGGAGTTAGGATATCTCCAAGAGATATTGAAAATCTTCATTAGTGCCAAAATGTCCCAATAACTTTGCAATTGCCTTCTTCTATAAAGAAGCACAAACACTTTAGTGCTTAACAAAGTGAAACAAGTATACCTTAGGTCCCTTCACAGACAGGTAATCGCCAACTTTCATCTCACGGAAATGATGTGACATTCTCCCTTGAGGATACATCTACACAATTGAGGAAAAATATGTTCCAAAATTCAAATAGAAGAAACATCCATTCCACTAGTTTCAAAAATGTTGGTCTAAAAGCAATTTGCATTATGAAATCCAACTAAAACAGTTTTGTTTGTATTCACCTTTATCACAAGTTCAAAGTATCCAACATCAGAGTCCAATGTAGTTGGTGTATAAGGTTTGATTACTTCTTCACCGATACTATCCTTTCCTCTATAATTCAAACAGGTTACAAACGTAGGAAACAACTTCAGAGTAGTTAAGAGAGAAACTGTGTCGTGCACATAAGAAGCATATGGACAAGATGAAATCCAACCTGCAACTTATATGTTGCCCAATCGGGAGACCCAACACAGAAGCAGGTGTGGGAAGAGCAAAACGGAATGTCGCCACGTTATGACTTATTTGTTTCTTCTCAACAAGCTCGAAATCCTTAAAATTCTCTGGATCCAAGCAACCTGAGAGGAGACCATGTCAATAAAAGAAGCATACATGCTCTTAAAAACAATCCTAAGTCTCGCTAACCACTAGCACAAGAAAAACATGAATGCTTGCTCTTTAAAAACAATCCTAATTCTCACTAACTACTAGCACGAAGAAAACAAGAATGCCAAAATCCATTGTTGTATACTGCAACTCAAAAACAAAAAAATATATACATACACTAGAGTAAAGAGGTAATCGATACATTATCACTGTATTTACGACATCATCTCAATAATAGGAGAGTAGAGGACAGCTGTAGAACCAGGGTCCAACTTCTGCAGACTACAGCTAAGAGTAGGTGTTCGAAGAAGAACTAACAGCTTTTTTTTTTCCTTAAATTCCCCTCCAACAGCTTCACACCGACACAGAAGCAGAAACTTCAAATTTGAGCTTCTACTTATAGAGCTCTATAAGCTCATTTTAGACTACCACCATAGTAAAAGTTCCAACCTTTTGACTCGGCAAATGCCCAAATCCTAACTCTTACAACGCCAAACAAAAATAAAACACACCTTAATCTCTGTTTTCCAGTTCAATCAAGGGCCGGCCTTTAATTGTGTTTTATGAAGTGTCAAAGCATTAATTCGTAAAAACATTAAAATCCTAGTTAGATAACTTTCACAGAATCTGCTTCTCATTCTGCAAAATTAACCTCCAATTTTCCTTTTTTCCTTCTCCTTTCGAAAGGGGATTTGCTGCCGCAATTTTTTTATACCACAAAGTAATCAAAACTTTCTAGGAATGGTAATCATAAAAATCTCAAGTACTAACCCTAATTTGTTCTACAAACCTTCATCAAACCAATTAGAACGTAACAAAACCAATCCAACAAAACAAGTAACCACATAATCTAACACTCTGAATCCAATCATAACCTCAAAAATGTTTCATTCAACACAACACGAGCATCAAACCTAGTCGTCCAAATCACATCAAACAAAATAGGGTTTCTCTCGCAAGCAATCGAAGGGATCTCCTTCGACTTACCCTTTGGCTTCTTGCCGAGGTAGAGGTAGTACGCGGCGGCGCCGACGGCGGCGACGGCGACGGCGATCCCGACGATCTCGGCGCCGTGTGAGTGGAGGAAATCCATGGAGAGCGGGGGATCGTCTCCTACCTCCGAATCAAATCGCTCCTCTCTCTCTCTCTCCTCCTCCCTCCTCCCTCCTCCCTCCTCCCCCTCTCTCCTTGCGATTAGGGTTTGGTGGAGAAATTTGTTTATTTATTTGTAAGGATGAAAATGAAATGGGTAGGTGGGAATAGAATATTGAGTGGGAAAGGAGTTGAGATGGAGAGAGAGAGAGATTGATTATTGGTGAACCTGGTCTACCACGTCACTCGAGAACCGGATCAATATTATTATTATTTTATTTTTTAAGATTAAAATCAAGAATTTAAATGTGATCATTACATAATAATATAAAATATTTATTTTTTAATAATAAATTAAATTTTTTAAATTTTATTAAAAAAATTATTTACTAATTTAACGAAAAAAATAAAATTTGATCATTCGGACATAACTATATTATATTAATATTTTATTGAGTTGAATCATCTGGCGACAATACATCAAATTTATGTAATATTTTTATAAATATTGATTAAATTTGTAAATATAAATAATTCACTCAAATTTATAAAATAAAAAATTATTAATTAATTTAAATTAAATAAATTAAAAAATACTAAAATATCATAATTAAGACAAATTTTGTGTACTTTTATTTTTTTTCTAAATAATAAAATATATGAAATGTTACTACCAATAGTCAAAATAATAATAATAATAACTTGAAGGGTACTAAAGTGTTAATTCAAAAATTTAGGATTGTATTTTAGGAGACTGGTCCACGGTGCACCAGGTTTAGGCGATAATTTCGAGAAAGGATAAGAACCGGCTGAGATGTCACTCTCTCTTCTCCTTTGTTCTCACCAACCAATCAATCGTGATAAATTTTTTGTTAAAAAAAATAAATAAATAAATAACAAAAAAAAAAAAGAAACTCATCACTAATTTTGAGTATAATAATAAGATTAAGCACTTAATTAATTAATTAGCCTCTTCAAATGTTCAACCAAAAGCCCAAAAGCTTGGTTTAGTACAAAAACAGGGCTTTAAAGCCCAAACCCACCTCAGAAACCAAGGTCCAAAATACCCCATGCAAACACATATAATTAATCTCTCTCTCTTACATATTTAGTAGAACTTAAACTGGATAGAGTGTACTATAAAATGACCCAGCAAAAAAAAAAAAAAAAAAAAAAAAGTTAATTTAATGGGGCATTTTAAAGAAGCTAATGAGATCTATAGTAGTAGTATATATAATTAAGGGCACTTGGGGCCACCCCTCTTTGTTTTCCAGTTGTTGTAGCAGGAGCACACCTGCTTGTTCCCGTAGTAGCCCGGGGGAACGCACAAGCATTTCTTGCAGCACTTTTGGCAAAAGAACATGCACGGCTTGTGGTACTGCGTTCTCGAGCACCGCCTCGTGCACTCACCTGGGCACTCTACAAACAAACCACAAGTAATCACCACCGTTCAATTCATCATAAAATGTTCAATTAATTTCATAAAGATCTCTGCAAACATATCGAATAGCAAATATATTACTATAAAATTTATTTTTTAAAAAACTCTAAGTTGTTCATATATATTCTTATCGACAATATTCACTACAACAAAATTAAATTATAAAAACGTATTTTTATAATATTTTTGTGCAAATATCTTATCTATATTTAATATATATTAGAAATTAGATTATAAGAATATTTTTATAATCGCTATCCATTCTAATGAGCGCACATAATATTTTTATTAGTAGCACTTTTTGTAAATTTTAAAAATACTTAAAAATATCATTATACTATAATTTTATTGTAATTATATGTTAAAAATATATAATTAATAATATGTTAAATATTTAATATTGGTTAGTGAGTGAAATAAATTTATTTTTTTTTCTTTCAAATATTATAATATATTTATAATTAATAAAATTGATATTTTATTTATATGCAGTTAAAAATAAATAGTAAATTAACAATAGCAAACTAGAAAAATATATATAGACAACTTAAATTAAATTTTATAAAAATATATCTACTATTCAATATGTTTACAGAGAGCTGAGCTGTATAAAAATAACTCTAAAATGTTAGAATCTCAAAGCATGGTAGCAAGCACTTACGAAAGCTTCTTAGGCTACCTGGGCCGTACCTACTCTGCTAATAATAATTAAACAAAAGAAACCAAGTTATTAATTAGAATAAAAAAGAGTGTTATTATCTAGGGTACATATATTTAGAGGGAGTTAATAATTAAGTGGGAACTACAAACCTTTTGGACCTTCCAAAGTAGCTTCTCCTCCTTCAACATACAATGGATCGATGATCAAAATTATATATATAAATATAAGTTGACATATATATATAATGAGAGAAAGGATTGAAGCTCACCTGAGAAGAGACCATGGTGGTGGAGATGATGAGGAACAAAAGGAACAAAGCAACCAACTTAGCCATGGAGGAGTGATCGAAGAGGAGAAGGAGAGAAGGATCAAACTAAGATAGGAGAGGTGAAGTGTAAACAAAGTAAACAAATTAAGATATATATCATCTTGAGAGAGGTGAGGAAGGGAAGGGAAGGGAAGGGAAGGGAAGGGACAGAAGTCAGATGGCATGTGGCTTCTGAGCGGCCGCGCACTGCACGAGACAGACAGAAGTTGTTTTTAATTTTTGGTTTGGCTTTTGGCGCGCATTCGGAAGAAATCATTTCCTGCACTCGGTATATCATAAGTACATTTTTATGTTATAGAGATCTTAAACAAAGATTTAAGTACTTACTGTTAGAAATGGTGCAGTAAATATATTCTTGCCTCGTATTTTTGTCAAATATTTTTATTTTTTTAAAAAAAATATCTTGTTATTGATATACAAGAAAGTTGTATCGTACTAATATTTTATTTTTTGTTGACAGAGTAATAAATATAGTTAATTTTATACATATTTCTGTTAACATATTCACAAATATGTTTTTATAAAATTTAATTTTTTATATTTATTTTTTAAAAAATTTTAACTTATTCATATATATATATATTGCCTGTTAAAAAAATATAGTTAATCATAGGTTAAATATTAAATCCTAATTAATAAGTGAGGTAAATTTATCTTTTTATCCTTTCAGATATTATATTTAACCATAGATATATTTTTTTAACAATTGAGATTTTTTTTAGAAACATATTTATTACAAATATTTAAAGAAATATATTTTTATAACATTTAATTTTTTATATATATTTTTAAAAAAATTTAATTTATTCATATATATATATATATTTCTACTGTCAATATCTGTTAAAAAAATATAGCTAATCATAGATTAAATATTTAATCCTAATTAATAAGTGTGATAAATTTATCTTTTTATCCTTTCAGATATTATACTTAACCATAGATATATTTTTTTAACAATTGAGCATATTTATTACAAAATAAACAGTAAACTGAACATATATAAATAACTTAAAATTTTTGAAAAATTAAATAAAAATATATTTACAAGAATATATATAAAATCAATCCTAATAAATATGACACTACTTGTCGATAATGTACACCGGGTGCAGGCAATTACTTCTCTGATTTTGGAATAGAAAGACCTGGCCTATGTGGCCTACTCCAATTGGATGGAAGATTGGCGGGAAACTTCAAAATAGTTATTTTTTTCAGAGGGCCCTTCGTTTAAAAGATGGTCAAAATGGTCAAAGGTGTACGTACAAGAAACCAAAATTTATAGTAAAAATGGAAAAATTACGGAAATGGATAAGTTAAAAGATATAAAAAAAAAAAATTAAAAAAAAAACACCAATTCGCAATAATTAGGAATCTATTCGTTACGTGCAATTAAATGTCACAAGGACTAAGTTGCTTCATACTTATTCTGGAGAGAATTGAATTGCGTTATCAATCAATCCACCAACCAATTAAATTTTTTTTATATATATATTTTTCAACCAATAAATTAATTGGATGTCATGTTCTTGGCTTAGATTGAAGAATATCTAGATCTAACTTAACATAAGTATGATAGTGTTTGAGGTTTTTTGAAATATAGTTATATTTTTGTTATCTATTTTAGTTTAAGCGAGATTAAGGGCGGCAATCCAGCTCGCAGTTCACGAGTCAGTTCGTGTTCGGTTCGAAATGAGCTCGAGATCGAATCACTCGTTTAGTAAACGAGCCGAATTTTTTAACTCGTTTAATAAACGAGCCGAACACGAGCTGGGATTAGCTCGTTCGTGTTCGACTCGATAATCGCTCGAATATATATATATATATATATATATATATATATATATATATATATATATATATATATATATATATATATATATATATATATATTACTATTTAGATTTTAAGCCATCAATTTTTTATGAATTTTAATTATTAGATTAAAATTTTAATTTTTAAATTTTTTTTTTAACTTTATACCTAATAACAGGAATGAAAATCAAACTTGTTGTTCGCGAGCCAGCTCATGTTCGGCTCGTTAATAAACGAGCCGAATACGAGCCTAGTTAAAACCTAGTAGTAAGAATGAAAATCAAATTTGTTGTTTGCGAGCCAGCTCGTGTTCGGCTCGTTAATAAACGAGCCGAATTTTTCAGCTCAATATTTAAACGAGTCAGCTCGTGAGCCGACCCCAGCTCGCTCGTGTTCGGCTCGTTGACACCCTAAGCGAGATCTCGCTAACTCCTATATATATATATATATATAGTGATATTTTTGTTTTTATAAATTCAAACTATTAAATAATTAAATCTCTCTCATTATTGTTTGGAGGTCATTTTTAAAAAAAAAAAATTCTAATATTTAATAATTTATTTAAAAATAATTAAGTGCAGTGTAGTTTGAATTCGCACTCTAAGAAAAATCAATCAATAACAGAATAAAAAAAAAAATTATATAATTTGAGTTTCATATATACCTCTACTTACTCTAAATCATATTACAATATTGCACCATATTTATATTCGACATTATTGGTTACCTTGGAGTGCTTTTATTAATCATAGATCCACGGGATAAGTATGGAGCAACTTCCATGCATCAGGCGAAACAAACAAACACCCCCCTCCCCCGATCTGACCGGCACTTTCTATATACAATAACTTTCGTGGAAAATATAATAAATTCTTCGTAAAGTAAAACTTCTGATGCTATATATATATATATATATCTATACATATATATGATTTCTCTTATTTTTTTGCCACGTGTAACCATTTCCTTCATCTATACAATTGAGAATTTTCTAACTTTTCTTATTCCAAACTCCTAATAAATTAATTGTAGACTCTTTTTATTCCCAAACTCCCAATGAATTAATTGTGGACTCTTTCCATTCCCACCCCCCAATGAATTAATTGTGAACTCCAAACCTAATGAATCACTTATACACCTAAAATCAAATTCTACACGATTCACACCCAACCACAAAAACTCTTATACTATGACCAACATCATTCTCTCCTCTCTCACTCTCCCTATTTTTGAGTTCTTCTCCTCTCTCTCTCTCTCTACGCCACCACCTCCCTCTTCGCCATCTTCGTCGGCAACAAAGCCCTCTTCCTCGACCCCTCCACCCTCGATTCTTACTTCTTCCTTCCCGCCGTGAAGAACCTCCAAGCCTTCTTGCCCTCATCCTCCTTCTCCTCCTCCAAGGTTAAAATTTTTTACTCTCGATCTCATCGAAACTCTACACTGCCGTAACTCATAGAACGTGAGCTCTCTCTCTCTCTCCCTCTCTTTCTAAATTTTATTATATTCCCACATATGCCTTAAATTTTAATCCCGAATAGATTAATCTTTTACTCTGATTGGTGCTATAGGTTCTTATGTTAGGATTGAAAATAATTTTTTTATATATATTGGAAAAGATGTTTTAAAACAGTGTTTTAAATTATTTTATATAATTTTTACTTCTGTATTTATATTATAATAATAAAAAATATAAAAATATTTTTTTAATAATATTTATCCGTCGCATCGCACGGTTAACTACACTAGTATATATATTAAATGAGATACATATTTTACACGTCATTTATTTTAAGATTAAATAAATTTTGTTAGTAATTTCAATATGACTAATCAAAAATAAAATAGTTGACCGTCTCTTTGTGAGATGCGTCTTTACGCAGTTCGTTTTGGAGGTTGGGGACGGGCCGGTTGGCTCGGGTGTGTTGGTGTGGATGCTGGGGGGAAGGTGGATGGCAACAGAGGAGTCTGCTATTAGGAACAATATGTTGATCTATTTATCACCAACATGATCGATCATTTGGGTAACTAGAAACAAAATTATTTTTCACCAAGTAAATACTGACTCTCTTAGTATTGAAAGCTGGATCGGAAGATATGATATATTTTATTGTTTTTTTTTTTTTCTTATTCTCTGAATCCTGTTGTTTTATTTTTAATTTATTTTTATCATCAATGAAATGGATAGTATTTTTTTTTTCAAAAAATAAAAATAAATAAAAATTATAATATATTATTTGGATTATGAATAGATTTTTTTTTTTTTTTAAAAAAAAAAACAGACCAGTACTTGTTGAAGGACTCCTTAGGACAGATATTTAAGTAAAACTTAATTGTGATGCGACCTTTTTAATTATTTTTAAAGAGTCTATTTATTAGTGAGAGCTATCTCAGAGTTAGTTGTGTACTGAGGTCCATTTATGCTACCAAGTAAAACGGCGTTAAGACCAAAATATAAAAATATATATTCTTTTATTAGTTTTTCAGTGAGATCACATAAAATATTTAAAAATAAATATTATATTTTTTATTGTACGTAATTTTATTTTTTTTATAATTTTAAACAGAGTGTAAGAGCTTTCTAACACAGAAAAAAAAAAATAATTAGAATAAAAGTATACATAAATATATTTTTCTATTTTTAACCATACCATAAACATATATTACAATACGCATCAAATAATATTGCATAGAAAAAATAAATAATAATATTGCAGATAATACAATTTCCTAGCAATTCAATATATCCCAAACATATCAATAACAACTATTTGATTTTTTTGTTGTTGCTGTTAAATGATGATGACTCATGTAGGACCTGGCACAAGAATATTGTGCATAGATATTTAAATGGTGTTGACTCCTAAACCTGCCAACATGGCAAAGGAATTAATACCAAAATTTAAATTTGAGTTTTAAGCAATCATCTTGAATCTTATTAATTTTATTTTTGATATTTTACCAATCTTTTATCTTCTAATAATTAAAAAGAGCTAGTTACTTAAAGTTTAAGAAAATAAAATAGAGCTTATATATATTTAAAAGTATAAGTCAAATTATATTTATAAATTTTTTATTATTAAATTTATATTAAAATTTGTATTCTTATAAAATCAACTAAATAAATAAATAAATAAATATATATATATATATAATAACATAAATCTGAATACAAATTAAATAGTAAAAAATTTTATAAGTATAATCAGAGGTTTGTACTTTTGAAAGTATATAAGCTGCAGACTTAGTTGAGGTGAGCTATTTTTTTATTTTTTAGTTTTAAATAAAATTATAAAAAATTATGTTATAAGTTAATATATTGCGATCGATATATAAAATATAATATTATATATAAAAATAAATATTTTTTAAAGTATATTGTATAACTCTAAAAATCAATGCTATCTCTATAATTATTTTTGGGTGTACATCAAGTATTTTTCAACTCTAAAAGAATGTACATATTATATTTTATTTATTTTAAAATAATATTAAATTTATTGGTCATATTAATATGACTAATAAAAAAATTTATTAGTATATTCTTTTGACAAACAGCATTTTTCTTAATATGGGACTATCTGAGTCATGTGTGAAATTAAGACACAATGACTCTCACATTCTTTATTGTTTAAAAATTATTTTAAAATTCAGAATGTGATTCATTCAGAGATAAGATTAAAGATATAGATAAGCTGAAATGGGTTTTTTTTAAATAAAAGGGTAAAATGTATGGACAGTCCCTATACTGTCCTGATATTAGGATTTACCTACTAAACTCTTTTCAATATGTGGTCCCTAATAAATGTTTAATGTATTGCATTTAGTCCCCCATGAGGCGAAAAAAAATTATGATTCTTCTCGCAAAATTATCATTTTGTCTAGAATATATAACTTAATTATTTTATTTTATTTTATTTTAACTAAAATTTTAAAAATATTTGATACTTTAAATCTATTTGTTACTAATTAAGAATTACAATGTAAAATATGTAACATCAGAGAAAGTTAAGGACCGATTATAATTGAGAAAATTGAGCAATGCTATTCGTATCTCTATATCGTTAAATTACAAAAAAATTTTCTGTAATATCTCGCTTTTTCACTTTGTCCTTCTGTTTTTTAAAAGTTTATATTTTGTCCCCTCGTAATTACCGAAATATGCATTTACCTCCGCCATCACCATTCCGTGAGTGAACCGTCAATTTTTTAAAAAATATTATTAGATATACTCAAAATACCCTTCAAAAATGGCGAAAAATAAGCTAAAATTTATTCTCTCCAATATAAGGTAAGGGCGTTTTCGTCAATTTACCTCTTCTGTTAACGCCGTTGCTCCCCTAAAGATAATTCGGTAATTACGAGGGGGCAAAATGAAGATTTTTAAAATACAGGGGACAAAGTGAAAAAGCGGGATATTACATAAAGATTTTTTATAATTTAGCCTATTTATATACTTAATTTTGGATATACGATATACACTCTATTTATTTTTAAGTAAAAACTTTTTTACTCTAATTTTAAAATAATCAGTAAAATTCATCTCACTTTTGAATAGGTGAAATATAAAATGTGCACCCAATTTCGAGTGTACAAAAAATATTTTTTTAAAAAAATTTCAGAAAAATTAACTCTTTAATACTTTTTTTTTTTTTATAGTGGTATTTTATTCTCCAATCGATATCATTAAACCTCATCTACCTCTAATAAATATTTTAAAAGTTATATTTTATATATTTTTTTATTATTTATCTACTGAGCAAGCGATCTTAAGTATATTTTGTAAATGCTGTTGAAATTTGTTGATTTTGAAATTACCTGAATAATAAATAAAAAATATTAAACAAATATAAAAATTAGTTTACAAAAAATTTAGAAAACATAAATTATATTTAATGGTATTTTAAAAATTTATATACAAACCTGAATCGGACCAAATATTTAAAACCCAAACTTGAACCCAAAAATCTAAAATCAAAATAATTAATTTTCTTTACCCTATTTTAAAATATATTATATTAAATTTAAAATTTAAAAATATAATTTTAAATATAACATCAAATATTTATATATATTATATATAATGTATAATTAATTCGGATTTTAATCGAGTTGGGTTCCGGATAGGATATAGACAAAATTCATATCCGAATTCAAATAAATAGGATTTCATTTTTTATATAAAAACTATAGGCTTATTTGGTCCGTCCCCATTTCATTCAGAAATTAAAATTCAAATAAACAAATTCGTTTGTGGGTGGTTAGTATGTGAAAGTCTTATTCTAATTTTAATTCCCCAATGAATGGAAATCTTATTAATCATCTTTTCCAATAATTTAAATTCAAACGAAAATAATATATTTTATAAAAATATCTTAATTATATTTTTTATTTTTTATTTAAAATCTAATTTAATTTTTAACTTTAATTTTAATTAAAATATAAATTTAAATTTAGAAAATAAATTTTAAATTATAGATTTTGATTTATAAATTAAATTAAAATATAAATTCAATCAAGCATTTTGAATTCGATATATAAATTTAAATTTAAATTTAATTGTAAGTTTAAATTTGAATCAAATTAAAATTATTTTTATATTTTGAATTATCCACTCAATTTTAAATTTTATTTAACTTTTTAAAAAAATTATATTTATAATTTTTACTTATCATTTTAATATTTTATTATAAATTTTTAATATTTGAAAAATATTGATTGTGGATTTAGATGCCTATAATAAATTACAACATAAAAATACCAAGGAGTGAGAATTAGGAGCAATGAGTTCAACTCTTCATTAAATGACCAAATTTAATTCAAATCTAGGAAGAATTGCAATATTAGGATAATACAGGGGCCATCCATACATTTGACCCTTAAAAAAAAGAAAAAAAAAAAAAAAAATTAACTTTAGGAGCAGAGAGAAGAGGACAGATAGACTTTATCTCTTTATCTGGCTGTTGTTCCCCTGCAACAAATTTTTTTTTTTAATCCTCCATTTCTTTTGCCACCACACCCACCAAAAATTGCCTAAAAAAAAAAAAAAATCAAATTGGGATCATCAAAAAAGTACCTAAAAAGGTAATCTCTCTCCCATCTCATAATCATAATCAAAGAGCTCTTTTGGTTTTTTTCTCTTTTCTTTTTTTTTTTGCCTTTTTTTGGGGTAATTTTAGAATAAAAATATGTTCTTTGTGAGACCTTGTTGTTGTTGTTGTTGTTGTTGTTGTTGTTGTTTGTAATCTATAATTTTCTCTCTTTTTTTTTTTTTTTCTGGGAATTTTATGTGATATGGTTGGAATTAAAGGGGGGTTTGTTGTATGTTTAATTGAGATCTTGAGGATCTATTCTTTTGGATTGAAACCCATCTGTGAAGCCTCCTCCTCCATGAATCAAATTCCAATCTTTGATTCCCAACAAAGATCTCAGATTCTGAATTAAAAATTATTTTTTGAAACTTTTTCTCACCTGGGTCTTTTAACTTTTGGGTGGATTTCTTGTTGGTGATGGAAAGGAATCCCCTTTTGGTGAAATTTTGGGGTTATGAAGTAAAGTAATTAACCCTTTAAAAATACTGTAATTTCCCAGTAAAGTTTATTGTCATCTGTTGAAAGATCTGCATGTAGATCTTGTTGGTTTATGTTTTCATGAGATGTGAATCTAATTGAAATTCAAGTATCAAATATGCTCTTATGATTTATTTTTGTTATGATTAGTTTCTGTATATACTTGAAGGCTCTGAGATTTGCTCAGATTTAGTAAATATATTCATCTTTGATCAGTTTGGTTCTTACTCTGTGTATTTACAGTTAAAGAGTGCCCTTCTTTGGTTGTGGATTTGAGATAATAGAGAGAGAGAGAGAGAGGGAGTTGAGGAGTGAGGAAGAGAAATTAAGATGGGTGAAGTTTTGCCTTCTAGATACTGGTGCCATGTGTGTGCCGACTTCATTAATCCGATAATGGATGCCGAGATCAAGTGCCCCTTCTGCGATGGCGGCTTCGTCGAACAAATGGATGGCGAGGATATCGAAACCGCCTCCGAGCTACGATCCGATCGAGCCCTCTCTCTTTGGGCCCCCGTCTTGATGGGGATGGTCTCTTCGAGAAATTCGAGATCCCGGCGAGAGGAGGAGGAGGAAGAGGAGGGCGACTCCGACCACGAGTTAGACGACTTCATGAACCGAGCAAGGCCCTCCGCGATGCTCCAGCTGATACAAAGCATTCGCGGGGACCGCGAGGGCGAGAGGAGGGGGAGAGATAGAGAGAGGGCGAGAGAGAGGAGAAGCGGTCGGAGTGCGATCGCTATCGATTCTCTCAACGAGGCAATATTTCTCCAAGGATCATTAGGATCCGATGATAATTCAGGTGATTCTTCTTTTCCATTCGGGAACTACTTTATCGAATCGGGTTTCGATCTCTTGTTGCAACATTTGGCGGAGAACGACCCTAACCGTCATGGTACGCCTCCCGCTAAGAAGGAGGTGGTGGAAGCATTGCCTACGGTGAAAGTTGCTGAAGTTATGAGTTGTTCGATTTGTTTAGATGATTTTGAGAAGGGGTCAGCGGCGAAGGAGATGCCGTGTAAGCATAAGTTCCACAAAGATTGCATCTTGCCATGGCTCGAGCTGCATAGTTCGTGCCCGGTTTGTAGGTATCAGCTCCCCGCCGATGAGTTAAAGGATTCAAATGGGTCTAACAATGGAACGAGAGTAGAGAGTAACAGTAGCGAAGATGGCGGCGAAGGTGGAAGCGGAGGAAATAGTAATAGAGGACACATCCCTGTTCTGTGGCCTTTCAATGGTCTATTCGTGCAATCGGGATCTCATAATGGAGGAAACTCCTCCTCTAATCCATCATCGTCGTCATCTACTTATGGAAGTAATTCGAATGCTGAGGAAAACTAGTAGTGTTGCGAATCCGCGAGTTCCTAGCTATCTCTGCAATCTTTCGCCTTTGTCGATATCAAACAGTGGCACGGAGTTATAGTCGTATATATACTCCGAATAAATATCACGAAGCCACTCTTTTGTAGATGAGATCTGGTGAACTTTGTGGAGCTGTATTCTTCTTTTCTGTTTTGATGCTGTTCTTCTTCTTCTGTACATAACCCTTTCCTAAATCTTAACTTCGCTTCGCGCCTTGTTTCATTATTGGATGACTGTGTAATTTGTTCTATGTTGTTCCTTATTTCTTACTTCCGGGAGTTGGGAAAGAGCATTCTCTGCAGGATTTAGTTGGAAGGTCTTTTGTTTTGGAATATATGGTACTACACATTTTAGCTTGCATGGGGAGAGGATATAAAAGTGTTCAATAGAAAATTTGAAACATATATTACCTCTTTAAATGAGTAATGGTATTGATTTGAGATATAGCCATCAAAATCTTGTTGGTGAACACAGTTTGAAACCACTGCCATCTTGTGCTTCAAATAGTATATCAGAATAAATTTGAGGATGAGTGATTTTTCTTTTTCCAAATTACTGAGATCAAAATAACAAAGTGTACTCAAACAGGACTGCAAATGGCACCCAAAGTTGACAGTGATGAACACTGGGACTGCAAATTTCTTATTCTACAACCCAACTTGGCAATAGTTATCCTGATGTGCTTGACAAGTTCTCATTAGACAAAATAATTCAACAGTCCATGGCATATCAGCATCAACTTTATTCTTACTTCTTTTCTGACAGATAACTCATGTCCATTATCCATGTAAAAGATCCCACAATTACATGGACACAAACTTATCTTCATGTTTGCAAAAGAAGAGGTCCAAATAGTTCAGCAGTAATACCGACGCGAAAACGACAGAGTCCCGAATCGAGAACCGTAACGGGGGTTTGAACCTGCAATCTTTCGACGACGACTCAATTGCCTTAATAATTGAGCAGTCAGTAAAGTCGCAGTAAAATACAAAAACCAATACTATATATTTGATAGATACACATGATAATATTACATATATTCAGACTAAGGAAAGATGTAATTTTGCTATAGCTTCACAATAACCATCCTCACTCTTTTACACCAAAATTATGGTAATTAAGATTTTATTCTCTCCCAGGACTCTTCGGATCATGACGGTTGTTAGCGCCCGATCCGGGGTAGTCGTTGATCTCGATGTCCATCCTCTGTATCTCGCCTCCTCCGATGTTCTCTGCTTCCTGCGTCAGTAAAATGCTCATGGTAATGTGTTGTACAAAAATGTACAAAAATTCTGCGAGACATGTTCAATATTTATTGTGGAGTTGAACTGGAATACTATCGGTGGCAGACGGTCTTCGTTGCTATCAATTTATTTTCGATGATGGAATTTTTAAATCGACGATCGATATCGTTAAACATGATCTGAATCATTTAAACTATCCGGAAATCAAATTTCATTCTTTTTCGATATTGTTCTCTTCTCCATCAAGCGGACACACAAATAAACGACTGAAAATAAATATTCTTCAAAAAGTAAAGATAAAAGTCCTATAATTAAGATCAAGAGTATAGATATTGTTTTAAATGGTGTAATTTTTTTTTTTAATCAAAATTTAATAAATTTGGATTTCTTTACACCGTTAAACAAGAAAACGTCTCATATCGACCATTAAAATTATAAATTTTACAATTCTTTGATCATTAGGTTAATGATATTGAAAAGATTTGAAATTTGGTTTCTAAATATTTCAAATCGTATTGATCATATTTAACGGTGTCGATCGCTGATTTGAAAGCTTCATCATCGAAAACAAATCGATAACAATAGAGTCCGTTTGTTACCGATAGTATTCCAGCACAAACCTTTATGACTGATTAGATGGCCTGTGATTCATGAAGGCAGTTTAAAGTCAGTGCTAAACCATGTCAGTACTACTAAAAGGTTATTCTCATGTAGGATTCATCTTATATAATTTGTTTTCAGCTAGAATGGCATTGATATTTATTATGGACAAAGGTTTTTCTTTTTTTTTTTTTGAGGAAAGACAACATATTGTCGCTTCATTCAAAAGAAAAATGAACTCAGCTACATGATTGAGGCAACCAGGCCTCGTTTCCAGGGAAAAAAACAAGAAAGAAAGAAAAGAAAAGAAAAATATTAAAAAATAGTAGTAACAATAAGAAACTAAGAATTAGCCGGCACAGTACAAAAATCAGGCCATGCGAAGAGAACGGATATTCGCTAGAAGATTAGCCAAGCAGCGTTTTTTGTTGACAAAAGTTTTTTAGATGGTGGAAAAAAGCTAGATGGCAATTAGTTTTTTTTTATTATTATTATTTCAGTTTCTTAAACAGCTTATCTTTTCATCTGATTCTCTAAAAAAAAATATAAATGTTTTGATTTACGATGGGTGGGGAGAGCATATATGTTGATGTACCTCATGAATTGAACTAAATTTAGGAGATATCTATAAAATTGGATTGCAACTTTTTAAGGAAATGAAATGAAAACAAAATATTTTCAATTTAGTTCATGTGTTTGGAATGAAATGAAATTGAATAGGACTCCATTAATTCTTGAATCTATGTTGGGGTTACTAGTTCATAGCATCTTTTCAAAATACAACACAAATCACAAATCCACAAATGATAAATCCCAACAAAATAAGATTAATTACATCCAATAAATTTACTGCTATTAAACCATAATTCCATGTTGAGATCCCCAGAGAGAGAGAGAGAGAGAGAGAACCTGGTGAAACACTTGCTGAGCTGCTGAATCTTGGTTCCTTAATGCAAGGCTTTCTGAAAAATAAGATTAAAAATCACACAGATCAATTAAATTATGAACTTATTAACTGCACAAGAGTGAGAGAAAAAGGGGAAATTTATTTGTCTTTAAGAGTATCTATGAAACTAAACCCAGATAATATAATGAGACACAAAAAAAATAACATTACTTGATAGAGGAAGAGCAAATAAAGGGGGAATTAGGCATGAGAGGAAGAGAATTAGAGCTAAGAACTGATGCAGAGAGTGCTTCTTCTGAGACATCATTTTTTGCAAGAAAACCCCTCTGCTTACTGTTTTTGCTAATCTACCATATATTCTAATGATGGTAGGTGCCTAGGTGGAGGTGGTGGTGGTGGTGGTGGTGGGGGGAATTTATATAAGTCCAAAGGACACACCATGCTCACACCTACCAAAGTCAAACTCAATTTCCTAATGAACAATAAATTATGAGCGATGCTACGTGTATACCCCAAATGGGGTACATCGATGTGACGAGTGAAATTCACTCTATCTCAAAATAGGGTGAGTGTAAGATGTACATTTCATTTGGGATGTACATCTAGCATTTTTCATAAATTATTGGCAAAATTCCCCTTTAGAATAATATATTTATTACATCTCTATGATTCAAAAAATAGATTTATATGTATAATTAAGTTTTAAATTTTTATTCCCATCCATAAAGAACTAGATTTCAAAAAAAAAAAAAAAAAACAAAAAACAACTCACTTTGTAAAGGCCTTTAAATTCAATATCATTGGTGGGCATTATTAACCGCTAATTTATTTTCGATGATCGGTATTGTTGAATATAATTTTGATCACTAAAAAATACCGAGCCTTTACAAAACGTTGCTGGAGGTCTTGCTGCCAAACAAACTGGAGATCCGCAACAGTTCAACCGTTGACAGATTGTGGGAGGCGAGTGCTCTCAAGAAGGGGGTTTTGGGTAAAAGGGTTCTAACCACCGTCGCGACCACCTGGTGGTTCATTTGGTTGGAAAGAAACAGAAGAATCTTCGAAAATAAGAATCGTAGCCTATGTGCAATCATTGCCGAAATCAGACTCTCTCGTTCGTATTGGACCAGGTTCTGTGCCTAGGTTCGGTGTTTTTTTCTTCTTTTTTTTTTTTTTTTTTTTTTTTTTTTTTTGGGCCCGGCTGCTCTACTACAGATACCGACTGCCCAGTTGCTTAATTCATTTTCGTCATGAATGAAGCGGCAGCATGCTGCCTTTCTTTCAAAAAAAAAAAAAAAAAAAAAAAAAAAAAACATATTAGGTTGGGTGAATCTGATCATATTCAATTAATGTATTTATTTAAAATTGTACTCATTTTTTACTTGTAAGTATATTTTCAAGTAAATAGTTTTGAGGAATAAACATATAAAACTAGAGGGAGGGAGAGAGAGATGAGCTGAAATGCTATAAGTAACAAATTGGCTCTGTTGCCGCTAATTTATTTTCGATGATCGGTATCGTTGAATATAATCTAGATCACTAAAAATATCTAAAAATTTAAATTTAAATTTTTTTAGCATCATTATTCTAATGATCAAAGAGTTCTACAATTTATAACTTATAATATCATCAATTTTTAAAAAATATTTATTTTCAGCCATTTATTTTTGTGTCACTTAGTGGACAAAAAAATATTAAATTAAATTTTCACATAATTTAAATATTTTAGATCATATTTAATGGTGTTGATCATCGTTTTGAAAATTTCATTGTCCAAAATAAATAGGTGACTATAAAATTCATTAGTTAAAATAGTATTTCAGCGATTTTCACTATAACAAAAATATGCTATAGCGACACTTTTAAGTGTTTCTAAAATATAAAAAAAGTATCACTGGTAAAAATACCGACACTTATTATTAGTGTTGCTATATGTGCCGTCGCTATGGTGTATAGTGACACATTTTTATAATGTGTCCAAAAAATGTGTTCCTATAACTTAATTTTGGATATATATGAAATATAGATAGAACACTTATACAGAAGTGTCACAAACATGTGTCCCTATAATCTAATTTTGTTGTAGTGTTTCTCTCTCTCTTTCTCTCTCTCTCTCTCTCTCTATATATATATATATATATATATATATATATATATATATATATATATATATATATATATATATATATATATATATATATATATATATTAGGGCTTATATACTTTCAAACGCACAAGTCTAAATATGCTTATGCATATTTTACCATTAGATTTTGTATTGAGATTTGTGCTATTTACTTTTTCTTTTTCTCCTTTTAGTTGACTTTACAGTAGCACAAATCTCGATACAAATTCAATGGTAAAAAATTCATAAGCATAGTTGGACTTCTACGTTTGAAAGTATATAAACTATATATATATATATATATATATATATATATATATATATATATATATATATATATATATATATATATATATAGTAGAGCTTATATACTTTCAAAAGTACAACCCATCCATACTTGTGAATTTTTACCATTGAATTTGTATTGAGATTTGTGTTTTGTATTTTTTTTTTCTCTTTAGTTAACTTTACAAAAACACAAATTTCAATACAAGTCTAATGATAAAAAATTCACAAACATAAATTGATTTATACATTTAAAAGTATATAAACTCTACTATACATATATATATATATAGAGAGAGAGAGAGAGAGAGAGAGAGGCTTATATACTTTTAAAAGCATAAGCCCAAATATGCTTGTGAATTTTTTACTATTAGATTTGCATTGAGATTTGTGCTATTTACTTTTTCTTTCTCATTTTTTAGTTGGCTTTATAATAGCACAAATCTCAATGCAAATCTAATGGTAAAAAATTCACAAACATAGTTGCCCTTGTACTTTTAAAAGTATATAAGTCCTACTCTCTCTCTCTATCTGGAGTAGGGTTTATATACTTTCAAAAGTACAAGCCCAACTATATTTGTAAATTTTTTATCATTAAATTTGCATTGAGATTTGTGCTATTTAATTTTTCTTTTTATCTTTTTAATTAACTTTACAATATAACAAATCTCAATACAAATCTAATGATAAAGAATTCATAAGCATAGTTGAATTTATACTTTTTTAAAATATATAAACTCTATTATATATATATATATATATATATATATATATATATATATATATATATATATATATATATATATATATATATATATATATATATATATATATATATATATATATAGTAGAGCTTATATATATACTCTCAAAAGCACAAGTAAAAATATGCTTGTGAATTTTTTATCATTAGATTTGCATCGAGATTTGTGCTTTTGTAAAATCAACTAAAGAGAGAGAAAGAAAAAATAAATAGCACAAATTTCAATACAAATCTAATAGTAAAAAATTCACAATCATATTTTTACTTGTGCTTTTGATAGTATATAAGCTATATATATATATATATATATAGCTAGGCTGGAATACTATTAATAATATCAAGACATTGGTAATATTAAGTTTTTAACCGTTAAATTAAAAGATATGTATTTGAGATGATAGTGGCTCCCTTGGGTTTAATGGGTGGTTAGAAAAGTAGTAAAGTATAACGGATGAAAATAATTAAAGTAGTTGATGTAAGGATAAAAAACTTGATAACACTAATATCGATAGTATAGTAGCCGAACTCTCTCTCTCTCTCTATATATATATATATATATATATATATATATATTAGAAGGGTCTTATCACCTCCCACCCTTTTCTTCAAGCTATTTTGACCCTTCCTCGTTTTCTGAAGACAAAATAAATTATATGATAATAAAGCCATACACCCATATTTCCTCTAGAAAATTAATATTTGTGTTTATTTTATTTTTTTTATTTATTTACTTGACTTTATAATTAATATAAATTTAATAATAAAAAATTTATAAATATAATTAATTAAATTTGTAATTTTCAAAATATATAAACTCTACTTTTTTTTTCTCTCTTTCTAAATATATATATATATATATAGAGTTGGGCTGGAATGCTATTGATAGCACCAACCCAACTTTGCCATCCATTTTGTAGCCATTGGATCGCATTGAGATCCGTGTAGGCTCTTTAATGAAAAAAAGAGAAAAGAAAAAGTAAAAAATAAAAGTAAAAAGTAAAAAATTTTTCTTTTTAATTAAATGACTTGCACGAATCTCAATGCAATCCAATGGATACAAAGTGGGTGGCAAAGTTGGGTTGGTGCTATCAATAGCATTCCAGCCCAACTCTATATATATATATATATATATATATATATATATATATATATATATATATATATTAGAAGGGTCTTGTCACCTCCTGCCTTTTTCTTCAAGCTATTTTGACCCTTCCTTATTTTCTGAAGACGAAATAAGTTGAATGATGATAAAGTCATGAGCAATGCTACATGTAATAGATGGGATAATTTTAAAAGTCACTGGAAGTGAACTTTAGTATATATTTAGTATTTACCTAAATGCATAGAACTACATTGCATCTGCTTTATAAGAAAATGACATCTAAATGATATTAGTCAAATACTAAGAAGAAGAAGAAACAATAATTCCAAGAATCTAAAAGCATGATTGCTTTTAATTTACAGTACTTGTGCTGATATAAATTATTAAGCTTTTAAATTTAATATATTTTAATAGATATGTCCCATCTTGAATTATTTAGATATGGAAAATGCTACCCATACACCCCATTCGGGGTGTATATCACACACCCCACCCATCCAATGGGTGGGGTGTGATGATGGGTCAATCGATGTGACCCGTAAAAAATATCGCCACCATTAAAATGATGAAGGTGTATGATATACACCCCTTCGGGGTGTACATGTAGCATTGCTCTTTAGATATAGACTACAGGCCATTTGGTCTAGATTATGAAAAATTAATTTTTGCATGATTAATTTTAATTTGAATAATTAATTTTAGTTAAAACTTGCAGAGCATTTGGCTAAATTTAGATAAAAAAATATAATTTTTTTAAAATAATTTTGTAAAGTTATTTGATAAAAAAATTTTACTGCAAATAATATATTATTTACTGAATTTTATTTTAAAAAAATTTAAAATTTGAATTTAAATTTAAATTTTAAATTTGCACACAAATTTAAATTTTGATATTTTTATTTTAAATATAAATTTTAAAATTTAAAATTTGAAATTTTCAATTTAAATTTTGAATATTTAAAATTTAAAACATAAAATATAAAATTCAAAATTCAAAAATAAAATTTAAAATTTTGAAATTTGAATTTTAAAAATTAAAAATTTGAAAGTTGAAAATTAAAACTTATAATTTAAAATTTAAATTTTTTAAATTAAAATTTTTAAATTTTACCTGAAATTTGAAATTTAAAATTTGAAAATTTAAGTTTAAAATTTAAAATTTTTAAATTTAAAATATGAGATTTGAAATTTATAATTTAATATTGATATTTGAAATTTAAAAGTTAAAATTTGAATTTTTAAAATTCAAATATAAAATATTATATTTAAAATTTAAAATTAAATTCAAATTTAAAATTTGAATTTAAAATAAAAATAAAAATTTGAAATTTGAGTCTAAAATAAGAATAAAATTTTACAAAATATGTTTTAGTTGTTTCTGATTTTCGACCTTAAAAATTTTAAAAATAATTCTAAAAATTAGAGCCAGATTTTAAGAAAGAAATTGTCAAATAATCTATTAAGCACAAAATTAGTGTTTAGTCTAAACGTACTTTTCAACCCACTAGTTCTTATCCTTCACAATTAACATATGGAAAATACACATTGTTATTTAATGTTTAAAGTTATTTTCTAAGTGTTTAGTATTAAAACATTTGTTGATAAATCAAGTGAGTAAATCTGAGCCTTTGAAAGGCTAGGGTGTGAGAATTATACCTACGAAGTAAATCACAGCGAAGGTTTTGTAATTGCTTAAAATTTTAATTTAAACTTTACAAGTGGAACACGAAAATGCCATGTCATTAAAATTTGGCTAAATTATATAAAATCTCTTTATAAATATAAATATATATATATATATATATATATATATATATTTTAACTTTTAAAAATTTATATTTTATCCCTCAAATATTTAAATTAATGTATTTGACCTCCTTCCGTCAGGTTCCCGTTAATTTTTTATAATTTATATTAAAAATTCTTCTAAAATAATAAAAATATATTAAAAATTATTATTATTTTCTTGTAGAACAAATAAAAATAATAATTTGGTCACTTTACCCTCTCCATTAATATTATAATCTTCTAAAAATATATTTTAAAACTTTTTAAAAATAAAATATAGATTTCTAAAAATCATAAAAGAAATAAATTTTTACAATAAATTTTTTTTATATATTTTAGCCTTAAAGTTTTATTACTAATGCCAGTGTGGTTAAATATTCGTAGACATGTACTACATCTTAAATTTTGTTGGCATGATGAGCACCATGTATTGGGTGTGACTATTCATGACCATAAATGATGATATCAAAAGCATGGTTTGTGATGGGTGTCTCTCCATAGGACCACAATTAATTAGTGGGAGGTGTTTCACCATCAACAAACAAATAAATAAATAAAAATAAAAAAAAAATAAAAAAATAAAAAAAAAAGCTAAAAGACTAAGTAGGAAAATTCATATAATAATAGTTGATTATCAAAGTTTAGTATGTATTGGTCAATTCATCGTGCATATATTATCTCCTTCGTCGTGTTTAAGAGATAGCAATGTGTTTGTAAAAATATGTAAGACTCCGTTTAGAATTGCAGAAAATTAATTACAATATATTTTCTGCAGAACATCAAAAAACTAAACTTCGTTTTACTTAATAGCTTCAGATGAATATTAATATCAAACCGATAATTGTAATTTAAGGATAAATTATGCTTGAAATTTAAATTCAACTTAGTAAATTGGGCTGTTGAGTGGCCCATTAGGCCTTAACATTTAATACTTATTGGGTCATAATTTGTGACTAGGATTGGGCATATTTATAGTAGGGTTAATTACATGCGGCTCCCTACAAATATATTGAATAGCAGATATATTCCTACAAAGTTTAACTTTTCATATTTATTCTTTCAAAAGTCCTACGTTATTCATATATATCCGTACCGTCTATCTCTGGTAGAAAAATCTAGTTAACCACAGATTAAATACTTAATCTTGGTTAGTTAGTGAGGTAAATTTATCTTTTTACCTTCCAGATATTTCTGCATTATTTTTTGGAGAAACATTTTTGAAAGAGCAAAAATGTCATTTCACATATAATCTGTTAAAATATAAACAGTAAACTAACGATAATAAACCGGAGGAATATATATGAATAACGTTGAACCTTTGAAGGAATAAATATGAAAAGTTGAACTTTGTAGGAATATATCCGTTATTCGATATGTTCGCAGGAAGTCTTATGCAATTAACCATTTAGGGAGTGTTTGGTTCGGGTACAAAGGGGGTTATCCCCCCCTTTGTACCCAAACACTTTGGAACAGGGGAGGAATTCGAATCCCCCCTTTTCCCTTTTGTCCCCGGTACAACCAGGGACAACCTCCATTACCCCTGAATTAAATCTACTTTCTCTCTCCTCTATTATTACCCTCCTCACCTTTCTTCGCCACTCTTCGCCATCTCTCCTCTAATCTCCTCCTTCGTCCTCGCCTCATCTCTCCTCTAACCTCCTCCTTCGTCGTCGCCGGTGCTTGATCTCTGCCGCCGTGAGCCGCGCGCCCTCTCGGTGCGAGATCTGTGACCCTCGGTGCCCGATCTGTGCCGCTGCGAGCAAAACGGCCTCTCCTTCGTCCTCGCCGGTGCTTGATCTCTGCCGGCGTGAGCCGCGCGGCCTCTCGGTGCGAGATCTGTGACCCTCGGTGCCCGATCTGTGCCGCTGCGAGCAAAGCGGCCTCTCCTTCGTCCTCGCCGGTGCTTGATCTCTGCCGCCGTGAGCCGCGCGCCCTGTCGGTGCGAGATCTGTGCCCCTCGGTGCCCGATCTGTGCCGGTGCTTGCAAAGCGGCCTCTCATTCGTCCTCGCCGGTGCTTGATCTCTGCCGCCTTGAGCCGCGCGCCCTCTCGGTGCGTGATTTGTGCCCCTCTGTGCGTGATCTCTGCCCCTCTGTGCGTGATCTGTGCCCCATCTGTGCGTGATCTGCGCCCCTCTGTGCGTGATCTGTGCCCCTGTGTGCGTGATCTGCGGCCCACTGTGCGTGATCTGTGCCCGAGCTGTTGTGTTGTACCTTTCATCTTGCCCGTCGCGACCCGATTGTCCGATCTGTGCCGAGGATCTGTGCAGCTTTCACCGCTCATCTCTGCCGCCGTGAGCCGCGCGCCCTCTCGGTGCGTGATTTTTGCCCCTCTGTGCGTGATCTGTGCCCCTCTGTGCGTGATCTGCGCCCCTCTGTGCGTGATCTGCGGCCCCCTGTGCGTGATCTGTGCCCGAGCTGTTGTGTTGTACCTTTCATCTTGCCCGCCGCGACCCGATTGTCCGATCTGTGCCGAGGATCTGTGCAGCTTGCACCGCTCCTTGCTCTGTAGCCTCGACCCCGCGGCTGCATCTGTGCCTGTACTGTGCCCGGTTTTTCAGCTCTACCGTCCCTCGTGGCCGCCGCGTAATTCTTCTCCTTGGTTGCCTCGATCTGTGCAAAGATCATCGTCGCCGCGGCGGCCTCGGTGCCTGTACTGTGCCCGGTTGTCCTGTGTTGCCGTCATCTGTGCACATATTCCCGGTCCGTGCCCTTGGCCGCCTCTGTGCCTGAGCTTTGCCCGCCCAGTGTGCTGTATCTACCCTCTCTCTGTGCCAGATCTGTGCCCGATCTCTTCTCTGTCCCGCCTCGAAGGTGCTATCCTAATCCTTTGTCTGTGCTTGTCCATTGTTGGCTCCATTTTCGTTTACATGAGGTTGCTTCTATATCTAATATGTGCCTAAATGTGGGGTGATGCTGGTATTGCATGATGAATCAGTATGTTATGTTATAACGTAGCTTTTTATTGTCGGCTCCGGAATCTGGAGGATACATCGGTATTGTCGGATGATTCTTATAAAAATCGGCGATGATGACGGTTGCCATAGGCAATAGATGGATGGCATGGATGTAAATCCACTGCAACCCCTTGCTTGTTGGAAACCATTTGAGCCCGTGTACATAACAAAATTAATTTCGGCGATGATGACGGTTGCCATAGGCAATAGATGGATGGCATGGATGTAAATCTACTGCAACCCCTTGCTTGTTGGAAACCATTTGAGCCCGTGTACGTACCAAAATTATTTTCGGCGATGATGACGGTTGCCATAGGCAATAGATGGATGGCATGGATGTATAATCCACTGCACCCCCTCGCTTGTTGGCAACCACTTGAGCCCGTGTACAAAAAAAAATAAAAACATTTTGCAATTATGTACAAAACAACAAAATTTGATGGTTGAATCGCATATCCTATTGGACGTCAATATCGATAACTGTTGATGGCAATAAAGTGTTGCAATTATAACTATGTAGTCTTCATTTTCCTATCTGACATACCCCTTAGCATACATGTCTTTATTTATTATATGTTGTGCAATTTGTTTTGTATCTTAAATATGCCAATATCACAAACTTTGTATGCCAATTATGATTTGCATTTGAAAAATCATTTTTCTTTTGGAATCTCGATATGTTTGACAGACCCCTTACCTTACATGTGTTTAACTTATTTAAATATGTCATTTGTAATATTGTTTGCTTCGAACATGATAAATATATAAATGAGTACGTACATTAACTACAGATGCGTCCTTCTAAGAGACTTGTAATTCCCGGTCAAAGCTATCAGGGGGACATGAATAACCCAGAAGGAGCCAGTGGATCTCGCTCGCAAGCGTGGTCGCGTACATCCAACTGGACCCCGTCGTTGGATGCATGTCTGTTAGCGTTGTTGTCGGAGGAACATGCCTTAGGCAATAATGTTCATAGAACATTCACGACCCTTGCATGGGTTAGAATTGTTGGAGAGATAAATAGACGAAATAATTTAACACTAACAAAGGATAAGGTGAAAAATAGATTGAAAGTCTTGAAGCGCACTTTCTCGTTGTACCATTCGTTGGTCAACAAAAGCGGATGGGGATGGGATTTTAACCTCAAAATACCCACGCCTGGCGATAGTGCTGACTGGGATGCGGTGATAGTGGTAATGTGATTCCATTTCGGTTCACATAATTTTTAATCGAATATTATTCTTATTGTTAGACTAATATAATTAACCGACCTTCAGGAAAACCCGGCTTATGCCAGATGTAGAGATAAAGCATTTCCTCCCTATAAGGATATTGAGTTCCTTACGGAGAAGACCACCGCAAGCGGCAGATATAGCTTTGCTTCAGTCATGCCGCCCACCACCACTGTACTTAGCTCGTCCTCATCATCCCCTGGTGAGGATGATAACATAATTGCTCCTAGATTGGAAGGTTTATATCTCTTACCGCCTCCATTTGAAGCAGGGTCATCTGGGCCACCAATGAATGAATTCATGGAAGGTGGAGAACCCGAATGCACACCTACCCCTCATCCCCCCAACAAGAATACCAGTGGGTCGGGACACAGCTCTGCAGGCAAGAGGCCTCGTTCCCCACTCCCCGAGCGTAGCCAACGAACTAACCGACCGTCGAGTGGTGGACGGCGGAAGAAAACCGAGACAGTCGCTGAGGCTCTGACAGAGATGTTGCAGTTAGGAAAAGATAAATTTGATTTTGTAAAGCAAATGCATAATAGGGATTCTGAAGGTCGCCGCCCTATTCCTCCAATCGAGGATTGTATGCAGCGCGTATACCAGATGCAAGGCCTCAACAATCGTAAGATTTTGGCGGCCGGCGAAGCTTTGAAAGATCCCCAGAATCGTCAACTCTTTATGACAATGAATGACGATCTTGCTAAAGACTGGGTGGAAATGCAATTAGAGAAAGATAATTTGATCTATCGACCTTTTTTCCCCGGCAATTAGTGGACAATTTTTCTATGTTTTAATTAAGTAGTGTAAATACAACCAATGTAACATAATTTATCTTAACTTTTAGTAGTAGAAAACTGTTCGAACATGTATTTTGAAAAGTTGCACTGTTAGTACGAGGTTTGTAATATTTAGTACGACAGTTTGGTTGCAATTATGTATATATAACTTGAATGTTGGTATTTCATATCGATAGATATTACATCATGTTTACTTATCATGATTTCTCGCTAATTGGGTGCAATTTCGATGCAGATATTATGGATCCTACATTTTATGAAAGTGTAGGTAATTCCAGGTTGCTTGAATTGATGATGATTATTTTAGACGATGATGATGACTTTATGGTGTTTCTTATACTAATGCTCATTGCGGAAGGATAGTTTTAATAATTTTCATGTAGTAATTTGTTGTGTAATTTGTTGTTGTATCGAGACATATGAATATTCGTGCTACATGATATACATTTATTAGAACTTTCTTTGCCTACAATCAACCTTCGCTAAATGCCATAAATGTTGTTGCAGTTATAATGGATGGTTCAATGTATCGAAGTATATTTTCGTCAACTTTTCATGCCGATTTGTTCGCAATATTAGAAGACGATGAAGAATATTGGGTGCAAGTCATAATAATGCTTATTGACAGAGGTTGTATAAATGAAACAAGTCCAATAACCAGACAACCATGTCGTACCCGTCCATTTACTGGGCATCAGTTTATTTGTGATATACTGAATGGTCATCCAGAACGGGGGTACACTCATTTTAGAATGACGACAACTACATTTATGGCTCTACGCGATGAGCTTGTTGGAAAGGGCCTTTTAATTGGCACACGGAATATGACTGTTGAAGAACAATTGACGATTTTCCTATATTGTATTGGACATGATGTTGTAAATAGGGTCCTCGCTGAGACTTTTCAACATTCAGGGGAAACAATTAGTCGTCACTTTAACAATGTTCTAAAAGCAATAATTCATCTAAAAGATGAATACATAACTCTGCCGCCAAGTAATATTGGAGTCCATCCAAGAATTGGTGACAATATGAATTTTCATCCGTTCAAGGTAAGGGAGAATAACTTTAATTACCTCTAAATTGTCCAATTTTATTACTAAATTTGAAAATGTACTATGTCTTGACATTAACATTTGTAGAATGCAATTGGGGCGGTGGATGGTTCGCATATTCCAGTTATTGTAAAAACACATAAACAAACCCGATTTCGGTGTCGCAAAGGATTTACATCACAAAATATGATGGCGGCTGTTTCTTTTGATCATATTTTCTTTTATGTATGCACCGGTTGGGAAGGATCTGCCGCTGATATGCGGGTACTCAGATGGGCATGTGAAAGTGGAGGTTTTACTGTTCCTGAAGGTATCATTTTAGAAAAAATTATTCATATATATTTTCATTATTATTGGTTTAAATTATTTCTTACAAGTTGTATACACTTCTGTTATATATACAGGAAAATATTATCTCGTTGATTCCGGATACGCGAATACCGATAAATTTCTTGCGCCTTATAGAGGCGAGCGTTACCATCTGAGTCAATTTGATAGTAACAGTCGTGGTCGTATACATCGGTCGCCCAAAGACTTGTATAATCATCGGCACGCCCAATTAAGAAATGTGGTAGAGAAGGCCTTTGGAATTTTAAAAAAACGATTTAAAATTTTAAATATTGCCACACCGTTTCCTTATAGAGTGCAGTGTCACATTGCTATGGCATGTTGTGTGCTCCATAATTTTATTCGACGGCAACAAGGAAATGACAGATATTTTAACGAAGCGCATAACTCAGAGCCTCCAGAGGATGATGTGGAAGTGCCGACTACGATTTATACTACATCAGAGTCACAGCGGGGAGACGACATTCGCACTCAAATTACGGCGGAGTTGTGGAATAACAGAAGTTAGAATTAATATTGTAATATAATGTTAGTCAGCTTGTTTAATAATTTATTTTGTTTATCTGCAATGTTAATTGGATTGTTAATTGGATTGTTTATCTGTAATGTTTAATAGTTTATTTTGTTTATATGTGATATTTTGTTATCTACGTTAGTATAGTAATGTATTGAGCAAGTTAGTTGTAGAAAAACAAGTTATGAAATACCTTTATTTACTGTTTAATTTTATAAATGTTGTATTGAATTTTATAAATAATATCTTTTTACAGATTGCTAATATTGCAATTATTGGAAAATATTACATATTTACCCGAATTTTAAATAATTTAGATGATGATGATGATTATGAAGATTTTTGTGGGAAAAAATAGCATACAATATAATTCAAATTTTATATAGCATTTAATTTAATAATTTAGATATATTACAATGAATATTTAAATAACACTAATTAACACTAATTTTTAATTTTTAAAATATTTATATCTTACCCGGAAAAATTATTCGTCGCCGCCGGCTTAAAAAATCTCTCCCCCGTATCGCATCCTCGTTCCCAACGCAAAATAAATAATTAATCAAAATTTTACAAGTAAAATTAATTAACACTAATTTAAACACTAATTAACACTAAATATTGATTTTTACAAATTAAATATCTTACCAGAAAAATTAATTAAAATTTTTATATAATATTAATCATTTTTTACATATAAATAATTAACACTAATTTTATATATTATCTAATTAATTACATAATATATATTACAATTATTATATTTCAAAAGTTATAATACAATATTTATTTATCAAATTTTAATACATATAAAAAGATAAAGGTATTTTCGTCTTTTTACTCAAAAGTCAACCATTTATCCCTCTTATTCTTCAATCCCAACCAAACACTATTTTTCTTATACCGGTACTAACCTATATCCCAACCAAACACTATTTTCATTTATCCTACCTTATACTCAACTTTATACTTATACCTGGTACTACTAATTCTCACTAATTCCCGAACCAAACGATACCTTATAGTAAAATTGTGGTCCATAATTGACTCATTTGGTTTTTTTTTTTTATTAGGTGAAAATGTATGAAGACCACCTTTACTATAAAGGATTTTAAAAAAGAGCCTTTTAATTTTCTTTCGATTAACACTTCGTTTAGAACTCATATAATAAACTTGCAGTGGAGACTGAAGTTTTAAATTTTAATACATATAATAGAGACTCACACTCTTTATTTTATGATCAACTACTGAATTTTTTATTTTTGAATTGCTATAATATAGTTAGGTTTTTACTAATTTTTTGAAAAATATATGAAATATGATCTCAGGTAAATATTTTTTATTGTTATTCAGTCACTCAATTTTGTGCACGAGTTGTTCTTGCATTTTATCCCTAGCTTTTTTCCTTTTCGTTTTGCAAAATTTGGAAGTTAGGAAGAATTCGAAGTACCTATACGTAATACTGAGATAGAAGGAGGAGTAATATGCAAAATAACAGGCATCTACATTTCTCAGATATTTTCGTCTCCGGATAATCCCTCTCCCCCACGTTCGCATCCATAAACCCGCTTCTCCCAAAACCCTCGCCCTCTCTCTCTCTCTCTCTCTCTCTCTCTCTCTCTCTCTCTCTCTTAGGGTTTGAATCGCCGCCACCGTACTCCGGCGGCAGCGCCACCGCGCGATCCACTCCGGCCACCGCCATGGGCGGCGCCTCCAAGCTCCTCATCCTCCTCTCCACCCCCTTCCCCCTCCTCTACCCCCGCCCCTCCGCCCTCCGCCTCGCCTCCCTCTCCGCCGCCCCCGGCCTCGCACGCGGCCGCCGCTTCCTCTCCTCCTCCTCCGCCGCCGCGCACCCGCGGCCGGAGCTCGCAGTCCGCGCAGCGGCGGAGCCGGGCCACGCCCACGGCGTCGTCGGGGAGGGCTACGCCGAGGCGTCTCCTCCTCCTCCTCCGCCGTCGTTCCTGGGCTCCCGCATAGTAGCTCGCCCATGGCCGGAGTGGACGAGGCTCGTGGAGCATCTCACGGGCGGGGGGTATGCAGATCGTCCGGGTGCGGTGTCCTCCGTCACCATTGGTGGCAGCGTCGGCGGTGGCGACGATGACTCGTTTTTGGATCGAGAGGGTCTTACGGAGGAGTTCATTAAGGCCGCGGAGATGTGCCTTTCATTTGCTAGGGATCGACCAGAGTTATTGAGGTGATATGATATGATGGTTTATTAACCGAATTTGATCATAATTTGTGCCCTTACTTTGTGCATATTTGAGCTACTGTAAAATATTTGTGATTGAATATTTTAGGATGCTGTCGAAGAAGGATATTGAGGTTATTGTCGAAAATGGATCGCCATTCCTATTTAAGAATGGGGACAACTCAATTAGACGGATGAGATCGTTCTTAAGTGGTTCTGAGAGCAATGTAAGTTACCGGATTCTTGAAGTATCAATGGTTTGAGCTGTTATTGAAGCCTCTTTGTATCTCCCAATTACGAACAACAAATTGCTGTAGGTGATGGTTGAACTGCTGCTTCTGTGTTCTTCTTTGTTTTTCATATCGGGGCTAAAGCTTCTAGTGTCCTCTGTCATGCAATAGAAAAGATTTCCAGGGTTGGATAAACATTTTGTGGCTTCTGTGCCATTCTACTTTGCTAATTCTTTCAAGCTGCACATCCAGTCCCGCAAATGCTAAATCGGCTATTTGTCATGTGATTTTAACAATGGGTTGGTAGTCGGGTCCGGCACCGATCATTGGTTGAATACTTGAATGGTTTCACTATGAAAAGGGAAAACATTTAATACAAATCAGCTTATAATCGAATTGAAATGAGAAGAAAGCGAAACCATCTACTTTGTCTGGATCTTAACTCTCAAGTGAGGAAACATGAGTAAGAAAAAGTTATACTGAGTTTAGTGATGTGCTGGTCAAAAGAGAGCATAGGCATGATTTGGATGATTTTTATGATCGTCAATTGATGGTCTAGTGTAGTTTTGTTTTCTTTTTTGCTTCTTACAATATATGCAGTTTTGGTTTTGCCCCCTCTCCTTGTTGGTTCTTGAGGTGGTTGAAAAATAAACTCTAATATTTAAAACTTCTTCGGTCTATATATTATACCAACTGAGTTTCGATGGCAAACCTGATGAGACACATAAACTAGACTAGCTTTGTATGATTTTTATCTAATGTTGTTTTGCTAAATATTCAATGATGAAGTTTTAAAAATTCATCAGGTATTGGAATCAGAAAGGGCAAAAACTGTTGATATCATTCGGTACTTGTTGAGTTACATATTTAATCCTGATGGTACAGTAGATGCCAGCAACTCTAACGCCAAAGAACTTACTGAGGCATCTGTAAGGTCTCTGTTTGCGGAGTTGGTCAGTGTCAGCGGAACTGTCCGGGCAACCAGCTTTATCGAATCAACTAGACTACCTCCCTTACGACAGCATGAGCAGCTCTCCAGGCCTCCTGGGCAAAATATCGAAATGAGAAGAGGTGACTGGATTTGCTCAAAGTAAGTTTTTTCTACTTTTTTTGTTTTATTTTTTTCAGCATTTTTGAATGATGCTTCACATAGTGTGCTGTTGTTTCAAACAAGGAAGTGAAAAATTTGCATTATACCAATATTTTCATCTTCATGTGGGGATAAATATGTTTTTCTTTCTTGCATTGAATGCCTGAGAGTCTTCTGGATATGCCATTTTCACTTATTTTATAACTGTCCTGCAGCTTGTTTTTCAGATTCTGATTTGGGTTTCTAGACTTTTATTAAGAGTCCATTTATTTTATGTTACTGTGATTGCCGACATATACTTTTCTTGTTTTGTCGCATAGTTTCACTATGTTTGCCATTTGTTGGCTTTACGTACATGTTGTTTTCTTCTTTTCCCTTTTGCATTTTAAATGGCAGAATATTTATCCCAGTGAATGTTGCCATTTATCCTTATCTTTAATCTTGCTTTCTATGGACAAAATCCGAAGAGAACATGTTTGACAGCAATCTTATTTTGTTGCTTTAAAAGGAGGCTTGATGAGGATGGTTAACGGTATTTAGTGTCAGGTAAACATTTGGTGAACAAAGATGGAAATGCGTGTTTCCATTCAGGATATGGCATTCCGCAAAACTAAAAATGCAAGAAAGTTGTTTATTATGGTTCAAATTTGTCTGATATAGAGTGAATTTCACTATTAGAAGAGCACTACAAAGGAAAACTAATTTTAATTTGGTATTATAAAATGACCACCCATTTATGTTTGATATGGTATTTTAATTTCTGTCTCTGGACGTAGAGTTATTGCTGACAGATTACATCAACCTCGTCATTATATTATAAAACATGTAATCATATTTTTTGGACTTGCATGATTTATTACAGTTGCATTCACGCCAAGGTTCTTTGATGTACTTTAGTGATGAATCTCCTTGTAAACTACAATATGTCATTCTAGATTCCTCTGTTTTAGTTAAGATAGCAGTGTAATCAAATTGTTCTTCCACTATGCAGATGTAGTTTCATGAACTTTGCCAGGAACATGAGATGCCTTGAATGCAATGAGGTGGGGCCAAAAAGGGCATTGACTGGTGGAGAGTGGGAATGCCCTCAGTAAGCTCATTTTTCATATTTCTTTTATTGCATTATTGAATTTTAACCCCTTCAACAACTAATGAACCTAATATCCTATCCCCTTCTTGTTATTAGATGTGACTTCTTTAATTACGGGAGAAACATGTCATGCTTAAGGTGTGACTGCAAGCGGCCTGGAGAGCTCCCAATGAACCCTCTCGCCCCAAGTGGTGGTACAGGATATAACAGAACCTCAAGTGTTGAACAGATCCTTAATGGGAGCAATGTTCAATTCAGAAATAATTCGGGCATCGGTGGCCCCTCGAGCGGAACTCAATTTGGACGATTAAGTGGGACTGGTACTGATAAATCGTCAATCAGTGAGACTTTAGACCGAATTCTAGGTCGTTCCTCAGCTTCATCTGGATCAAATAATGAAAATGTTAGCTCTTCAGAGAATAGACAGAATTTAGTGAACCAAAGGAGAGATCCAAACCATGTTCCTTTTGTACCACTGCCTCCCGATATGTTCGCTAAGACACAAAATACGAACCCTAGCACACAATCTGCAGAAAATACAATTGCCAATAGAAGTGAGAAAGAAGATTCGGATGCTGCTGAGAGATGGTCGAAGAAAGTCGCTGAGCTCGACGTCACGGCGGATCTTTCGAGCACAATATCCGATGAGGATTTCCCGGAGATAATGCCCATGAGGAAAGGTGAGAATCGGTTCGTCATTAGCAAGAAAAAAGATCGGTCCTTGTCATCCCCGCAATACAAAAGGCGCATTGCCCTTGAGCAAGCAAATAACTCCAATTTCGTCCCCTTCGTTCCTTTCCCTCCCGACTATTTTGCCAAAAAAGACAAGCCCTCGGAAACTAATGCTTCCCCAACTGTTGGACCCACAGAAGGTTCTAGACAACCTGAAACTAATGGTACTAACTACTCACAGAATAACCTGAATGAGAATAAGGTTGGTTCAGCTTATGGGGCTGCTAATGATTCACCCCAAGAACCCAACACATCTGGGTACAGTAGAAGCAATAATAGTTGGAACAGCGGATATTCAACCAACAACACATTCAGCAGTAGCGGTGGCGGTGTTAGCACCCAAAAACCAGAAAGTGTTTCTAATTCTAAAGAAAACTGGAACCGAGGCTTTCCTGGGAAGAGCTTGGAAGGATCTGCAGTTAAGGATCCTGACCCGCTGGACATGTCGGAGGAAGCAAAGGCGGAGAGGTGGTTCCGAAGGGCTGCTCAGATAAAGGATATTTCCGAATTGGCGAACATTCCTGATGAAGATTTCCCGGAGATCATGCCGATGAGGAAGGGCGTGAATAGATTCGTCGTGAGCAAGCGGAAAACACCATTAGAGAGGAGGTTGACGTCTCCGCAGTATAGAAGAAATCTACCAATTGTGAGCTCTGAACCGGAGAAAGATTCTAATTGAAGCGAGGGCCAATGTTGTTTCTGCTTCATCAAGAATCGTGGGAACAAGGCTGAACTTATCTTCAAATTTTGATCACATGGAGTACTTGTGAGACAAATATCTCTGGTTTAACTTCTGTGTTCAAAGTGTTGTTTATCTGGAACAAATAATGTGGATTTTACCTTAAAACTTTATGATCAGATTTCGAAAATTCGGTTATTATATAGTATGAAACTTTTTATCTGCTATGTATACGAGATGTTCGAACCGACGCGTCAGGTAATAATTATTGTTCTGTATTTTGTTGGCCTCATAGTCAATATAACTAATAACTAAATAGTGTCCATTTTTGAGTTAATTCTATCTGTTTATATTTTGAGGAGATACTTTACCTTCTGAACTATTATGCATGTGTTATTGTCATCAATGCTTGAAACATGACTTTTTCTCTTCCTATTATTTTCTGTGATGTATCTCAATTTTCTTATTCCTGTGATATTTCTAGTGCTAAAAACTGTCTAATACTTCGGATTTTCGACAAAGTCATATCAGCATTCATATTTTTTGTGACGCCTCACTTTCCAGGGGGTCACCCATCCTAGAACTACTCTAGCTCTAGCACGCTTAACTCTCATGTTCCTCTTGGATCTTGCTACCTTCCAAAATGCTATAGTCGGGTTAGAGATTTTAGTCCTATTATATCATTTATATAGAGGACTAATCCAAATTCTGGGGGTGTCACATTCTTTCCCCCTTTAAGCCCTGACGTCCACGTCAGGCTCAAGCACACTCACAAGTACCAGGCGATGTGAGACTTGTCTCGCTAGCTTTAGCCGACCTTGTGAGGAGCTGCACTCCACTCACAACAGTCATTAGCCGGGGAGGCTCGCTCTACCCGCTATATAACCCTGGCTCAGCCCAGACTCATCTCACATTTCCGGCTGGTGAATGGCTCTGATACCAACTGTGACGCCCCACTTCCCAGGGGGTCATCCATCCTAGAACTACTCTAGCTCTAGCACGCTTAACTTTCATGTTCTTCTTGGATCTTGCTACCATCCAAAATGCTATAGCCGGGTTAGGGATTTTAGTCCTATTATATTATTTATATAGAGGACTAATCCAAATTCCGGGGGTGTCACATTTTTCTTCGGATGCGGAGTTGTATTGGATGCTAAATTTTTGTTACCACATTTGTTTGAAATGGATTCGAGTTAAGTTGGACTTGTATAGTTGTATTAGGATATTATTCAAAAAATAATATTTATTAATATGTGTATACATAAATATGAACTAAAATTAGTATAAATAAATAAAATATACAATGTAATTAAAGATTCACACTTGTGTTCAAACTTCTAAATACAATTTTAACATGAAATTCATAGTAAAATAAATAAAAAATATGATAGAAAATTACTTCATTTTTGTATAGTATATATTAACAATCCTTTTATTTTTATCTCTTTAGGAATGAAAAAAATTATATTGGCATCCGTATTTTTCTTTTGCTTTTTTCAAATTCAAATTTGAATTACAAGATAGTTTAAATTTTAACATTTATATTTATATTCTATTGCATTCGATGTCGAATTAAATCAGAATTTATTCTAATCACTTTCGCCCTCAATATTGCCATATCCACTGCATTTACCCCCTTTTTTGTAATACCATTTACTCATTTCTAGTTTGATGATCCACTTGGTAGAGTAAGCATGTCAAATAAAGAGATTTTTTTTTTAAAAAAAAAACTATTCCTTAAACCCGATCCAAAATAGACTGGATCCGACCCGATTCACCAGCAATTGGGCTGGGGTTTGGGCGCAAAAGCAAACCTGGCCCGACCCGCTGGGTGCTTATTGGGGCGGATCGAATCTACAAATTAAAGGCCTGTTAGCAGCCGAAATTAACCTGATCCAATCCGGATCGGTTTGGGATTTGGTCGCGGACTTTTTCGGGTCTGGGTGAAGCCCAGTAATTCGACCAAACCCGACCCGTCCAATTGCAAGCCTTTCGTATAGAAATAGAAACCCTAATAAGCTACATGAGATCTCTCCGCCGACTCATTCCGCAGCTAGGGTTTCTCGAGGTTACCGCTCTCTCTCGCTCTCTCTCGCTCCTCTCGATTTCTCCATTTTTGCCTAATTTTCTCATCAATATTGCTTCGTATTTCTATGATCTTTCATTGTCCCCGAGAATCGGGCGGTAGATTTAAGCTTTTTCGATCTAATTATGTCTATTAGCATAATCGTTAATGCACTCTGCTAATCGAACTTTTTTTTTGGAATAATTCTGATGCTTATGTAAAATGCAAAACCCCAAATTTTCTGTTAGTTTACTGTCTTATATCTGCTTGTTTTGGATTATTAGGAGGTTTACATTATAAATTTAGTAGGTACTTGTGTCTACGAATTGTAAAATATGATGCTAAATTAGTTTATTTTGCGATTAGCGGTTTAAGTTGATGTTTAGGGTGTTCATGTTATCTTTTATTAATTCGCGATCTGTTATTGAGGAGTATTCTTAAACTTCTACTTATGTGGATTTGATTGTGATTTATGAGTTTCTGCGCAAGTGCTGAGGCTCGTCTCAGTCGTGTGATCCGAAGCTTAATCTTAGTGTGAAAAGAATGATTCGGGGATGTGTTTTGCTGCGGTAATAAAATTGTTTTTTCGCTGCTTGTAATGATTCTGACAACTTGCGTAATATTTTCTATGTAGTGATAACTTATTTGGTGTGTAATTGTGATATTTTATCACGTTGCTGTGGTCTTTTTGTGGAAGAGAAGTGGAACTTAGATTTTAGTTATTACTTGCATTGTTGAGAATATTGACAAGTATTAGTACTATTCGAAGTTATATGCAAAATTGCTACTTCTTAATGCTGTACGTGCTGAATTTCTTTTATACTTTCTTTAGGTGGAGGAGCGGATAAGTGAAGATTTTCAAAGGCTGGGAAGATGGTTCTGAAGTATGTTGCAATATCATACCATCTACTGATTTTTTTTTTTTGTCGTATTAGAGAAACAAATAGTATTTCTGTCATGTTCTTTTCTCGGCTTCGTCACTGTTTCCTTCCGCTGTTTGCTGATTGTCCATTTCCTCTTTATTGTATTTTGGTGTAATTTTTTCTACAGTTCCTGTTGGTGCTGATTTATGTTTCGTGTCATTTTTTTTTTTTTTCTAAACTGCTATTTTATTCTGGTTGTCTGACAATATCTTAACTTTTCAGTGTAATTTCACTAAAATGGTGGATTGTTAGCCTAACTGTTTTATTGATTGTCTGGAACTGTAGGACAGAGCTTTGCCGTTTCAGCGGTGCCAAGATATACCCGGGAAAGGGTATCAGATTTGTTCGAGCTGACTCGCAGGTAAACTTGTCTTCTTATTTTAGAAGATAGCTAAGGGCCTTACATCCATCCTCTATGAAATTAGATCAAATTCTTTTGAATTTTTTCTTGTACGTAATGAATGTAATCACATTAGGTATTCCTTTTTGCAAACTCCAAATGCAAGCGCTACTTCCACAACCGTCTGAAGCCTGCCAAGCTTACCTGGACTGCGATGTACAGGAAGCAACACAAGAAGGTATTTTTCTTTTGTTATTTTTCTTGAATAAGTGCTAGAAGGAATTTATACTATAGATCTATGCTATATTCTCTACGAAATTAGAATGTTTTGTGTGTGACTTATGGTCATTGTGTTTTAGCAACTATTTTCTTTGTCCAAATGTTGATTTTTGGTTAAGTAGTGCCGGTAACTTTTCTCATGCATCTATTTCATATCCAATCAATTTACATTTTCAGTGCCGCTAAGTGCCATTGTTTAGTGTTTATCAAGTGCAGACATAGTGTTGTAGTTTGGAACCCATGCAAAATGGACCTCTCCAGGTGGGGTTTCATGAGGATTGTCTTTATGGCATTGCTCTACATATGACATATATGAATATTTCCTTCTTACTGATTACCTATCATGAGCAATCATTCAATTTGAATAGTATCTTGATTGTCTCGTATTTATCAACGTTTCACCGAATATAATGGCTAATATGGTTTTCATGGTTTGACTATTGGATTTAAATTTCACAACTAACTTTGTGCGTATAATTTTGGATCTATGATCTCAGGATATTCATGCTGAAACTGTGAAAAAGAGGCGCCGTACCACTAAGAAGCCATATTCAAGATCCATTGTTGGTGCTACCTTGGAGGTTATTCAGAAGAAGAGAACTGAGAAGGCCGAAGTTCGTGATGCCGCAAGAGAGGCAGCTCTTCGGTAAAGCTCTTTCCTGACATATTGATCTTACTACGGATAGCTAATATTCGATTATAACTAGTATATCAGCTACTTAGTTACTGTCCCCCCACGGATAGGGCCTTTTTCCTCCAAACTCCCACCGGAGCTTCTGAATTTTGCTCAACTGCTCTCTGCAGCAGAAGCAGAAGCAGAAGCCTGGAACTGGTGCAAATGCTTTTGATTTCTTTTTTTTGCCATAAAAGAGTTATTGAATGCGTAAAATTCGTTATCATATATAATTTCATAGTATTTAAATTGGCTAATTGCCATATTAATGTGGATCAAATTGTATATTATTCAAACAAGAAACTTTTAAGTGTTCTGTTTTTCTCCGAACCAACTCGTGATATATATTTGCTTTTTCGCAGTGAGATCAAGGAGCGGATAAAGAAGACCAAGGACGAAAAGAAAGCCAAGAAGGCCGAGGTGATGGCGAAAACTCAGAAGACGCAGACGAAGGGTGCCGCGCCAAAGGCTCCCAAAGGCCCGAAGCTCGGCGGCGGCGGTGGAAAGCGCTGAACGAAAAGCACTTTTTCTAATACTAGCAAAAATCAAATTTCTTTTCGTATTTACTCTTTGTAGGGAATTGTCATTCTAGTTTGAGTTTCTTATTTTCACTTCTATCTGGAGCATGGTTGTGTCACTTGTACTGCTTTTGCTTCTTAATGCTTGTTTTGAGATTGGGGTTCCATTTTACAATGGCTGGTTTGATGCTTATTTTTCTCCACTCAGCAGTGTTTTGCTATTTAGTTATTGACTAAAATTAGCAGTGGCTACATTTATTAATTATAAATTCAACTCTTTCTTAAATAAGCCTACTTTGAGGAGCTGATCCCAAGTTAAATGAGTCTTAAAACTCTAATTTAAATCTACATTTCTCTACCCTATCAAAGTGTGAACAAAAAATAAATGTGCACACCTGGTGCACCAAATCATGTATAGTTCGCCAGGAGCCTAGGGCTGTGGGTGCACGAATGACGTGGTGCACCTGGTGCAGTTAAGTTTAGCCTCCTTATATCACCCGCTACTAAAACACCCTCAATAGCCACCTTAACTACGAAAATGCCATCGCCCCGTTCAACGATTCCCACGACGTCGTCCTCCCCCGTTTCCCTAGATCGGATTCTTATCACCTCTACAGAGAGAGGGGGGCTCTCGAATCCCATCGTTCGACGAGGACGACGACGATCACCACCGAAACCCTAACCCTAATCGAACGAATCGGCGCTCCTTCAGGTACGATCTCCTTTGATCCATTCCAAATCCAAAACGATCCATCCGTTTTCATCTTTGCTTGTTGAGATTCTTATTAATCAGGTAGTTTCTTCAAGTTTTTCGGGATTTTTTGCTTATTTTTTAGCGATGGAGCGGACGAAGAGAGTCCCATTGATGTCGGTGTTGGTAGCGGCGCAGCTTCTACATGCGTTGGCTCTCCCCATAACCGCTCCCGCATTCCTTTGGTCTCCTCACAATCACGGGTATTGGATTTACCTTGTAGGTTTGAGTTATATGAGATGATGCAATCGTAATCATGTTTGTAATGTTCTATGCAAGTGATATGTGGTGATTTACTATTTACATGATTCATTCGGGAGTAGATTGATGAATTGATCAAAAAACTGAGTTCATACGTTTATGTTTTTCTTGCCCATCTTTTTTATTCTTTTTTTTAGGGCTTGTTTAGTTAGATTTAGTAGGCGTCAGCAATTTAGATTCAGATAAACAGAAATCAAATTGGTTGGCGTCATCATGTGTTTGATCCTTTTTGAAACTGCTAGCATTAAGTTACTATTTATTTCGGCCCTCTTTATTATGTTTTCATTGCTAACTCTGTAACCAATCATATGCCCCATAGGTTAGCTTCGGTGTTTTTAGAAGTTTACTGGTATGTTCGTGTTAGTAAACAATGTTCCAATTGCATATTCTGGTGCTACGCCTTGTGTTGTTGTTTATAGCACACTTTTTCCTATTGGTAGTTTTATGTTTTATGCGGCATGTCGTAAATCCAGGTTATTTTAGTTTATTGTTTTTTTTCTTTGTAGATTTTCTGATGATGGGGGTAAGGAGGTTGTTCACTACCATACAATCTCCCCGAAGGATTTAGCTAAATCAGTTTTTGACGAAGGAGGTTGGTCTAAATTGCTGGTAAGTTGTTAATTTTAATGATAAACTACTAGATTAGTAGCCCAGTAATACTTTCAATGCAGTAGCTGCAGTTTGATAAGTTGGCGATGGCTTTTCTTTAATTTCAAAAGATAGATTTATTGCCTATTATTGAATATTCTAAAATCTGATATCACGTATCTTCGCTCTTTTAGTGTTCTGGGGAGAACCTTCGCAAGAGCGTGGATGTTGCCATTGTTTTCGTCGGAAAAGAGGTGACATGTTCGATTCCTTTTTCCCTCCATCTATTTTACCATGAGAGATCTGTTTCATGCTTATTGATAATTTTTAAATCTTTCTTTTAGACATACTCGTGGCACTAACTTACCTCTTATTGGGTTCTAAATAAGCAAGATATAATTGCATTGGAGCCATAACTTGCACATTTATGTGGCCATTACTTTTGCTAGATATTAGTTGTTTTCATTTGGGCGGCACCTAATAACGTGATTGCTATCTTGTTCTCTAGTTGCAATCATCAGATCTCTCTAAAAGTAAAGAAGTTGATTCGGCTTTGGTGAACCTGCTGAAGGTAAACTATCTTTCTCTTTTAATTTATTTTTTATAGTTAGTTATTACAGATAGTAGGCAATTTTGTGAAAATCTATGCAGTTCCCATGTTCTAATATTGATGATTGTTTTGATTTATTTCATCAGCTATCATTCACAACCTCAAATTTTTCCATGGCATTCCCATATGTGGCCATATCAGATGAAGAAGCAACATTGGAAAATTCACTTGTATCAGGGTTTGCTGAGAACTGTGGCAATGGATTAGGAGTAAATCGTGCAGCTTATGTGGGCAGCTGTTCAATCAGTGGTGAAAATCTTCAGAAACTTCATGATTTCCGTGCAGCTAAAGTAAGTCATCCCCATATATGAAGTTATTTTTGGGCATTAATTACATATTTAGTCCTTGAAGTTGGATTCTGAGTTTTGATTATATGTTGAGAATTTTATTTATACACAATTAGTTCCTGAAGTTAATCTGGAGTAAGAATCTGTCATTCTACCATCAGAATAACACCATGTTAGCATCATCTATTAGTATGAAACCTCACAAAACTGCCGTACTGGCTTTACTTAAAAAATGATTTAAACGTGCCGTCTTTTTTCAGAGCATAAACTGATGAAAAGACTTAATTGTTATGCGGGGAAACTTTCAGGAACTAAATTGCCAAATTGAAGCTTCAATGATGCCTCTGAAATCACTGCCCAATTTCAAACCCAAATTTTGAAATCAACCCTTTTCCCGTCTTTTAGTATGCATGAAACCCTTTTCTAAATGTGAAAATTATGCAGGACTTCATGAGTTCAAGGATCGAAACAAGGGCGGGAAAGCTGCCAGATCTAGTTGTTTTCTGCAGTGGGGGTTCCAAAGAAACGGACAATGCAAAGTCTGAAGGTACACCAAAGGCTATGTATTGATTTTTCACCCGTAAGTGCAACAATATCCTTTAACTTGTTTGATTCCAAAACTGCAGGTGAGATTTTATTGGAACTTGTGAGTTCCTTGGAGCAGTCCGGTGCCAAATATGCAATTCTCTATGCTTCCAAGCCCCACAATTTGCTTCCCTTCCCTTCTCATTTGGCATTAAGTAGGTTTCTTGCTGAAGGCTCCGCTCACAATGCTTCATCTAATTCCACCAAATGTGATGGAGTCTGTCTGGTGAAATCCACACTTCTTGAAGGGGTTTTTGTTGTAAGTTATTCTCTCAACTTTTTGACAATTCAGTTGGAATATGTTAGCTTTAGGATGCTTAAAGTAATAAATTTGCGTACTATCTAGTTATTAAGTTAGATGCCTATTTTTTTGCGCATCCTTTGTGTGATGTAGCTTAATTGGCTAAGTTTCTTCAAATAACTTTACAAGATAAAAAAATAATGTCGGATCCAACATAATAAGCCGCAGTCCAACCTTTTCTTCTCTTATGATTTGAGATTAAAATGTTCAATCATTTGAAGCTCATCACTCTTTATATCGGCTTATTTTCCAGGGAATTGTGCTGCTCATAATATTGATATCAGGGCTCTGCTGTATGATAGGAATCGAAAGTCCGACAAGATTTGAGGCTCCCCCGGAATCTTGATATGTCTTTCATTTCGATAATTATATATCAGAATCGGTAAGCCTAAGACTGATGGGCAATTATATGACGTTCATCAATCGTAAATGTTGTTTAATACGGCTCGTTTGTAAGGTGGCTTTTATTTCTGTTCAATAATCCTCGACTAAACTAAAACTTGATCATGGCATTATTCTTGGCTCTCTTTCGGGATTTTGGAACTGTGCTGTTTCTTTTTGACAGTATCATTGTAAAGTGTTCACACTTTCAAACTTTGCAGTTGGGTTATTTTCTCAAGTTCTGGCTTGTTATGGAATGTGAATTTCTGCTTTGGTAGGAAGTGTTGTATTAAGTCCTCTTAGTTGCTATTTTGTAGTCATTCTATTACTTTGCCAGATATTTTTTTTTTAAAAAAAATCATACATTAAGCCCTTTCAGTGTGTTCTGGAAGATACTTTCAATTTCTAGTTTCATATTTCCATGTTTGATTTATAAGGGATGAGAATTCTAACTACAAACAGTTTAATAACTGAATTTATTCCTGTAAACTGTAGGCTCACCTACTACATATCTTTATTTTCTCCAAGGGAAAAGGAACCTTGAATCAGTAGTAACTATCAATGCCTCTTTTGTATTGTTAAAGGCTTGGTCTTCGGGTTGAAGCTTCTGCAGAATTGCTGTTCGAGTACAATTGTTCTACCGCAGAACAATTTTTGCTCGCGGCGCCCACAACCATTCTGCTTTCTAGGATGGAGATGCTGTTTCCAAGTTTGCACTCACATCGTCAAATGGTAACAACAACAAAAGTGCCAAAGCAGATACACGCTAATGAGCTCAACTTGCAACCAGGCTCGCAATTTCAGTAGTCATGGACTCAGCTCCTTTGTTACCGGCTTCGATCAAGCTACAACCGGGCGACTTCCTAACATCATTTTCCACCATCATCTCTCTCACTTTCATGGCATCACTCCATCTATCAGCACCTGCAAATGTGTTAAACAACAGCACATAGTTCCCGCTGTTACTCGGATCCAACTCACCAAGCTTCTCGGTAGCAATCTTCGCGAGACCAACATTGCCGTGTACCTTGCACGCTCCTAGCAATGTCCTCCAAACAATAGGGTCCGGTTTCATAGGCATCTCTACGATGAATTTGAACGCCTTATCCAATTCGCCAGTGCGGCCAAGGAGATCTACCACACATCCATAATGCTTCATCTGCGGCTCCAATTTATGAACTTTTCTCATACTCTCAAAATAGTGAAGTCCCTCGTTTACTAGTCCACCATGAGCACAGGCAATCAACACGCCGAGGAAAGTAACATCGTTGGGCCGAAAACCATCTTTCAACATTTCGGAGAATACTTCTAGAGCTTTCTCAGTAAGCCCATTATTGGCTAACCCCAGTATAATCGAATTCCACGACAAAGTATCCTTCTCTTTCATTTTGTCAAACACTTCGAACGCCTCCGTGATGCACCCACATTTCGCATACATGTCTATGAGAGAGTTCCCGACATAGATATCCGCTTTCATGCTGTTCCTTTTGATGTAATTATGCATCCACTTGCCTAGATCGAGCGCGCCCAGATGGGCGCAGGCAGAAAGCACGCTAACTATCACAATTTCATCTGGCTTTACTCTTGCCTTCTGCATCTGTCGAAAGAGCTTCAGTGCATCAGCGAAGCAATTTGATTGGGAATACCCAGCAATCATCGAACTCCACGAGATCAAATCTCTCTCGGGCATTTCATCAAAGATCCTCCTCGCCAAAAGCAAACTCCCAGCTTTAGCATAAGTAGTGATCATCGCGTTCATCGTCACGACGTTCCTTTCCTTCATCTCCATATATACTTTCTCCGCCGATTCCACCAACCCGCGTCTCCCATAGTAATCTATCAGAGTGTTCCCCAAGTAAACATCCACTTCAATACAATTCTCCTCTATATACTTAACCATCGACTCCGCCAAATCCCACTCGCCCAAATGAGTGCACGCCGAAACAACCTTCACCATGGTAACCTTATCGCCCTTCAATCCCGCATTCTGCATCGCTTCGAAGAGCCCCAACGCCTCGCTCAAACGATTGCATTGGCTATACCCACAAATCAACGAGTTCCAAGAAACCAAGTCCCTCACAGGCATTCCATCAAACACCAACCGTGCACAACCCAAATCGCCGCAAAGCGCGTAGAAATGGATCAACGCGTTCGACACAAACACATCCGACACGAACCCAAGTTTCAAACAGTGACAATGAACCCATTTCCCTTCCCCAAACCCATTGATTCTCGCACAAGCTCTGAGAACAAAGGGGAAGGTGAAGTTACCTTGCTTGAGGCCGCCTCGTCGCATTCGGGCGTAGAAAAAGACCGCGTCTTGGGGGGTTTGGCTTTGAGATAGAGCTCTGATCATGGTGTTCCATAGGTAAGTAGTGGGTGATTGGATTTGGCCGAAGAGGACGCGGGCATGGGCCAAATTGGGCGGGGAAAGCGCGTAGGGGACGAGGACCTTGGAGAGGAGCGATTGGTAGCGGTGGAGACCGGTGACGATGAGACGGGCATGGAGCTTTTTGATGGACTCCATGAGAGGAAGAGGATGAGAGGGAGAGAGAAAGGTGTGAAGGATAATTCAAATAGTACAGCAAATGCCAAGGGTGCATAATTCACCACTCCCTCTCTTTTCAAAACTACTGCTTCCCACTAATCAAAGTAATCCCAGGAATCTTAACAACATTAAGCTCATCTATCATGCTCCTCACCCTTAAAGCATCATTAAACCTACCAACATCATTGAGCATATTAGACATTACCACATAATCCCCTCCATACCCTCCTCTCTCTAATCCCACAATCTTCTTCATCACCATCTCCCCCTTCTCCACCTCACCATGCTTCCAACAACAACCCAACAATGTCCTCCACACAATCACATTAACATCCATCGGCATCTTTTCGATCATCTCCTCGGCCTCCCGCAGCCTCCCTGCTCTCCCCATAAGGTCAATGATGCAACCATAGTGCTTGATCTCGGGCTCGATACCGTATTCGTAAACCATGGTTTTGAAGAAGCTCAATCCTTCTTCGACCAACCCTCCATGGCTACAAGCTTTCAACACACTCAAGAAGGTGACCCGGTTCGGCACGATACTCGCTTTGTTCATCTCCTCGAATAGTTCGACCGCCTCCTTCGCCATCCCATGCATTGCGAACCCGGATATTATTGAAGTCCATGAAACTAAATTCCTCCTACTCAACATGGTATCAAAGACTCTAAAGGAGTTGGTTATCGAGCCACACTTTGCGTACATGTCGATGAGCGAGTTCTCGACTCGAACATCTAGCACGCAAAAGCCTTTCTTTTCGCAATAAGCATGCAATGTCCCGCCCATCAAAAGCGCCCCCGAGTTTGAGACCGCGGGAACGATGGCTAACACTGTGATTTCCGATGGATCGACGCCTTCGAACATCATGCGGCGGAAAAGAGCAACAGCTTCCTCCGGCTGGCGCGCACGCGTGTAACCGTCGATCAAACCGGTCCACGATATAACATTCCGCTTCGGCATTCGCTCGAACAGCAGTCTTGCATAACCCACCTCGCCCCAACCCGCAGAACCGGTGATCATCGCGTTCCAAGCGACCGAATTCCTCTCCGGCATTTCGTCGAACGCCTTACGGGCATCCGCCAAAGGCCCACAATTCACGTACATGTCAACAACACTCGTGTGCACATAGACATGGAACTCAAAACCCTTCTTGATCACAACCCCATGGAATTGCGCGCCATTGTTGGATTCAAGCAAATTGGCGCAAGCTTTGAGCAGAAAACAAAAGGTGAAGGTATCAGCGGGGATAGAATTAGAAGAGGAGCCGAGCCCCAGCATCTGCTTGTAGAGCAAAATGGCTTCTTGGGGGAATGGGCCATGAGCATAGTGCCTGATTAGAGCGTTCCAAAGCTTGATCCCGGATGCGTCGCGGTGGAGGGAGGAGGTGACGAGGAGGGAGTGGACCTGGAGAAAGGAGCCTCTTTTGGAACGGTGGTGCTTGAGGAGGAGGGAGAGGAGGTGGAGAGGAGGAATCGGCGGTTTACGGAACACGGCGCCGAGTTGGGCTCGGTGTAGCGCTAGGAGGGTTGTCGCTGCCGTGTTGTGGTGGCGGAGACGCCGTACCGCAGCGGCGGCAGCGGCCAGGGTTTTGGAGAAGGTGATTCAGGGCGAGGATGATGAAGACGCATCAAAACTAAATTAAATTATCACTTCTTAGTGCAGTTGGTTGCTATAGCAGATGTACAGCTTAAGTAGGAAAAAGATTCTAGAAAGTTGCACACTTGTACTATCTGAATTGAAGATTACAATAAAACAGTTATAGATGTCAGAAAGTAGTGAATTTTATGTTTCCAAAACGGCTGCACAAGCAAACTCAATAGAACATGATTCCTGTATCAGAGTATGTTCTCAAATAACAGCCAGATGCAATCTTGGATTGATTCCCCAAACAATTCACTGTGCAAGCACACTTTGCCCAGCAGCTGCTGCTTTTCCGGAAAGCCACGCTCCGATCATCTCCTCCGTCTTCGGCTCCGGCGAGAAACCCTTCGCCTTCATCTCTTCGTAATACCGATAAGCCTCTTCCAGCTTCCCATTCAGAAACAACCCATGAATCAGCACGATATACGCGCTTCTGTCGGGGCCCAACCCGATCTCCGCCATCTCCTCCCACAACCTGCGCACACTATCGAACTGCCGCCACCGGCAAAGCTTCCTGATGAGCATGATATACGTGTCGGTCGCCGCCACGCATCCGCTTCCCTTCATCAGAGACAAAACATCGAACACTTCATCGGCGCTCCGCGCGACGTCAAAGAACGCATGGAACGTCCTTACGGACGGCGAGAGCACTCTCTCGAGCATTTCGTCGAACACTTTGCGCGCATCGTCGACGCGGCGCATTTTGCAAAGCGGCCGAATGAGAGAATTGTAGGTGGCCGCATCAGGAGCGATGCAATTCTCCAGCATCAGCTTCATGAGGTCCCTGGCTTCGTCGACGCACCGGGCCTTCGCGAGGGCGAAGATCACGGCATTGTAGGCCTTGCGATCGGGGGCGATCCCCGACGCCTTCATCCGATCGAAGAGCTTGAGAACGTCGTTGAGGTTTCCGGCCTTGGAGAAGCAAGAGATCATGCAGGCGTAGGAGATGACATCTTTGGCGACTACATTTGCGTCCATGCTCCGCCAAAAGCGCTTTGCTTCGCGGAGGTTGCAGAGGATGTTGCAGTAGCCGTTGAGGACGATGTTGAAGCTCTTGGTGTGGAGGGGGTAGGTGGAGGCGTTGGAGAGGAGGAGGTGCTCGGCGTCGGCGACGCTCTTGTAGCGCGCGAGCGCGCCGAGGAGGCCGTGGAAGTCCTCGGCGGTGGGCGCGAGACCGAAGCGCCGGAGCGCGTGGAAGGCGCCCACGGCGCCCGCCACGTCGCGCGCCGCCGCGTAGCGCCGAATCAGGATCAGGACCGTGCGCCGCGTCACCCCCACGCCGCGGCGCATCTCGTGGACGAGGGACCAGGCGGTGTCAAATCGGCGCGCCTTCCCGAGGATGGCGATCATGGCGTGGTAGGCGCGCGCGGGGTGGACGTAGGCGGGGCCGCGGGCGCCGGCCCAGAGGAAGAAGGTGAACGCGGCGGCCCAGTCATGGCGGAGCCGCGCGAGCGCCGTCGCCACGAGCTCCGGCGAGGGGGCGGCGCCGGCGCCGCACTCCTCGAGTCGCCGCTTCGCCGCGGCGGCGTCGGAGGAGAGGCCGCTGAGGGAGGAGACGATCGCGTCGACGTCTCTGAGGATCTCCGGCCCCGGTGGTTTCGTCGCCTCGTCGAATTCATCGTCGTCGTCGTCGTCTTCGGGGCTCTCTTCGCCGACTCCGCCATGGATGAGGTTCCGGGTGGTAGGGGAAGAGCAAAAAGAAGCGATTTTGCGGTGGGTAGAGGGGGAATTGGAGGGTTTAATGGGGAAGTGAATTGTGAGGGATTTGAGGTTGGGTTGGGGAGGAGGAGGAAGAGAGGGTTCAGGGAAAGAGGAGAAGAGTGGAGGGAGAGAGATGATCCTCCTAATGAAGCTTCTACGCCACATGAGGAGTATAGATAGCAGTGTATCTAATGAAACTTCAATACTAAACTGATGTTTTATATGATTTATCCCAGTATTAAATGTTACATTTCCACTTTGCACAAATTTACAGAAACAAAACAATTGCACAAATATTACATTTCTGGGACCAACTTTATCATGTAATTTATGGTTCGCATCAGAAAAAAATTCAGCACATACTTTCAGAATTACGCGCATTTGTATGATTTTTAGGTGTTCTCATCCACTCAAACATGAAACAGTTCATGTAGCATTTCAATTGGTCTGGTCTACTGCAGATCCTGGGCACCTTTTGCTGCTAAATCAACAAGGGGGACCACTGAACAATGGCGTTACTCAGTATTTACTAAGCTCTTAAGAGGGTAATAGAAAACAATAGTCCCACATCGACTATCGCGGTGCAATATCGCCGAGTTATAATGCAGTCTATTAATACAACAAATTTTGCCAGTGCCCACTTTCTTTTACAAGCTTGTTAATGGAATGACCAGAAGGCACTGGACCCTCTTTAGATGTCAGAATAAGAGATCAAATAATAATTTATTCTGCATGACTTTCTTTTTTTTATATGATTAGAAGCTAATTGTTTGGTTTATTTCTTCTTATAATTCTTTGGCATCTATGATTTTCTAGGATAGCGTATTTTATGTATAAAATAATTTATCTTATTTTTAAAAAATAATTTAAAAACTGGATAAGTAATCCATTTTAGATACTTAATCACAATACTTATCAATCAAATACTACATGATTCTTAAATAAATAAAAAAGCTATGTCCAATAAGATAATCATGTATTGCAACAGATTCTTATTAGTGCAATTAAAGTAATTAGTAGCCCGAGTACAGAGATTGATCACCAAGGTTGCATTAAATAGTCACTCCTCATATCAAATTTGGAGCAATTTAGAAATTTAGCAAGAAAAAAAAAAGGCAAAAGATAAGCCCAATTATAGTTATATTTTTTAAAAAAAATATATGCTACCTCTCTTAATAAATAATAATAATAATAACACAGTGTGCACGATAAAATTTTAAATAATATTTTAAAATTTTGAATCTGGGCTTTTCTATCTTACGGGCGAAATACAATAGAACAAGCAAATTTTATTCAACAAAAGCTACAAATCTACAATCCCCTTTTTTACATTTTTCCTTTTGTTTATTATTATTATTATTATTATTTTTAGCTCAAATTTTATGAGGGAGCGCAGCAACATACAATGACAAAATTGCTTCCCAAATTAAAACAAAAATTTAGAAGAAACTTAAATCACTAACCATTACGAGAGAGAGGGAGAGGTGGTGCTCTGCTACTGCACTATTTTCTATTTAAAAGAAGAACAAAGTTAACCTTCTCATGACTGCGGCAGGTAAACGAAACAACAGAAAAAAAAATCTAAAACATGATGTACAGATGTTATTGGAAGAGAAAAAAGAACAACATGATATACAGTCCTGTAAATCAGGTAGTTGTAGAAGAATGTTACAAAAAAAAGTTGCCACCCCATTGTACCCAGTGAAACCTTGTATTTACTGTAACTTACTGTAACTACCAGGCAAATCAACTGACACAATGGCTTCTCTCTAGAACATGATTTGGTCGAGCTCCCCGATCTGACATGCAAATCAAAACTAAGTTAGCCTGCTAAAAGTATAGACAAGTTATCCTAACATGTTAAAAAGCACAGTTTAATTAAATAAATATATAACAAAGTTCTGATTATGCTTTCTCACAATATTCTCAACATCGATTTCATTCTTTCAGTAAAATCATCTTTTGACAATAATTTACTTAAAAAGCGAAATGAAGCATTATTCCTCAATCTGGGAGGAAGAGCAGCTGCAGAAGACGGTACATAAGTTGATATAGTTACCAAGACCAGATTAGGTTTCAGACAGAAAGGACAAGGGGGCCTGCTTTATATGAAAATTTTATAACAAGAAACAGATCAGAAAGGAAGTAGCAAACCTAGACGAACAATTTTGCTATTCCATGGTGTAAGACCGGCATTCCAACTCATAGCAATGTACAATTCAAGTCAGTGCAGCAGAATATTCTGTTGACCACAAAGGTAATATTAGCAAACAGACAGGCCTAAGGTTTAATACTAAATCTTATATAGAGTGAAAGATTGACCCAAAAAGTAGATGGACAAAATAAGGTAATGATCACTTTCATTTCCACGAGGATAAAATGGATCACTGGTTAGTGAACTTCCACATGATCGCACCTCATCATTGAGTTTATTAAGGTCATAAGTTATGGAATTTGGTCCTAAATTCTGTTTTACAGCAGTCGTTTGTGCATGCTACAAACACACGATTTCTTAACAAATCAAATGATGTAAAAACCGAGTGACTTAGGAACTGGTAAAATTGTCAAGTTCTTGTTGCATGGTTTTTCCATTATTTCACAACCGTCATTCCTTAAACAGAAAATATAGATTAAAATATTCCATGACTTTCGGACTTTTAAGGACCTAATTTCTCAAAATTTAAGGACTTGTGCAGTCGTGTGATTGTTCAAAAGCCACCTTTGCATTTTACCCTTTCAAAGATCAAATTGTCCTGAAGAACCTTACATGGAGAGAATTCATCTACCATTGAGGGTGGTAGAAGAAAGAGACGGACTTTTCTCTAATGCCTCATAGTAGATAACGAAATTATCCTGCATTCAAGCAGCCACACAATTTAATCATTAACCAGACAAATTAAAAGGAGATTTTTTGTGAAGACAAGATTTGTGTATCAAACCTTCCGAAATGAGTCCCATGTGTTTGGATCAAAGCAAATATAGGACCCCCTTTCATACATTTGGGTCTTGACAAGGTGCTCTATACATTTGAGCCACAATTTCAAACCCCTATGATAAAGCCACCCTCGAGAATATCTGAAAAGAAGCAATAAGAAATATATAAATGGAATGGCTATATATTGTAAGCTTGAACCTTCATTGAAAGCATGAAAGGTATGACTGGAGTATCAGTCATGCAATTATAAGCACAAATACTGTTCCTCGAGGCATACATACATCAGGAAATAAGAATCATTTTCTCACATAGAAGTTAGCAGAAATAGCAAAAAAATGAAGGTTCATTATGAGAACTTTTTGAGAACAATTAATGCAGAAGAGTGGGATAGAAGACAAAATGAGACGGCTGACATCTGAAGATCAGTTAACTACATTAGCAGAGCAAGCAAGACAGTTTCCGCTCATTCTAATAAATTTGAGGTTATTGTAAAGAAGTGTAAAATCAGTGATATTCATTAAAATACAGCGAAGTAATGAATAACGCAGGATAGAAGGCCGAAGATCCGACGAACAAAACCAGTGTTGTATCACTATTTCCCACATGAGGTAGTAGACAATGCCAGATCGAACTTAAACTATCATATTTTAATTTATAGATATAAGAGGAATATCTAATAAATTAAAAACAGCTAATAAATAAGGGTGTGTTTAGCCCTGCTGGAGCTTCGAGTGGAGCTATTATTTAAAGAAGCAGCACTAGCTGATCTATCAAAAGACCCCCAGAACATATTGCCGAAGTGAAAACAGAAGCTTCATTTGGAGCTTCTGCCTTTGAAGCACAAAAGTTCATTTTAGCATCCCACCATAGCAAAAGATTCAAACGACTTGTTTGTCAAATGCCTTGGTTCTGCCTCTCAGAGTAGATAATCTCTTCCAGAGCAAGTCTAAATAGAAATTTATACTACACCAAAATGAAAAATGCAGAATATACTGAAAGGATGCTTGTCTGTGATGTGTTATGACTTTATGAGACAAGAAGAGAAAAGCAGCCTCATGCTTACAATTCATTAGCAGCATACAATTGAGCTTCATCCTTGGGCATGCTGCACAGAAAAGGTAACAGTCAGGCCACTGAAATATCAACTACATCCAATGCATGGCGTCAACTGCAGCAGATTATACATGAGTACAAAACCTAAAAATAAAGCACCTGTAAAAGATGTAAAACAGTGTCTCCAGCTGAAACTTTGAAAAGTGTCTTGCCTGCATTTACAACAACAGAATCAGTATGATAATTATCCAGAGGACAATCACAAAACTAGTAACAAAATGCAGAAGCTCACTGATAGTGGAGGTGGTTGCTCAGCACAGTAACAGGTAGGAATAGAAAACTCAGGCTCTCCTTTGGCTGGTTCATTTGACCATGGAGAACCAAAAGTCTTATAAAGATTATCAGGTGAGTTCAAGTTCAATCCTAGAGTTGTCAGATCTATTCCTAAGGCAAGAGATGCAAGGTCCTGATCATTCATCCTTATCACACTCAACAAACCCAGCAAGCCAAACGGATCGGGAGGGTTTTGAACTCCCTGAATGGACTTCAAACTTTGATCTCTATACGACTGAGAAACTGCAGACATTTGATGCATCCGAAGTTGAGATTGATTTTGTGGCTGTTGGTATTGCTGAATAAGTTGCTCATAACCCCCCAAATTAGAAGCTGGATTTGGAGAGTTAAGAGGTCTCAGTCCGATGTTTTGAGATCCAGTATTTTGAACCTGCAGAAGAATAGAAAAGCAGGAAATTAGGGCTGTCCAGTATTTCATACGATCACATATGTTAAATGGTGTAATCAGTGTACCGGAGAGTGATATGTTCCATGCGAAGGCGGAAAAAGATCAGAACCATGCAAGTGAAGAAGATCTTGATTGCTCGCTGGCAAATTAGCACTCTGCTGTTGTATTTGACGGTTAGCCGGATAGCTACCACCTAAACTGAGACCAGCAGATCTTGCCATCTGTTGAGTCATTGGTAACCCAAATTCTCATGTTAATTTTGTACAATTACATATTGAACCAGACTAATATTGAAGCATATGCTCACAGGGTAGTGCTGTGCTTGCATCACGGGCACATTGTCATGAAGTTGTTCTTTGTGGTGTAAATCCGTAGAATAATCTGCATTGCTACCTGGAAAGGAATTAAAAACAAAAATCAATATGGATAAAAGATAACATAAAGTCACAAAGAAGCTTCTTAGTATACAACAGCAAAAAATAAACAGAATTTAAAATTAAGCAAACTAGGAAAAGTCCTGGAAGCAAAAAAAAAAAAAAAAAAGAAAAAAAAAAGCAAAAAACATATGGCATTCTCCTTTCTGATTCATTAAAACAAACTATAATGGATTGAATAGCACAGTTTAGGGCACAACAACTAGCCAAAGAGTACAAACATGATGGTCGACCATTGTGTAAGAAGTATAGACTTAAGACAAATGCAATGAACAAGTCTGGAAACACTGGAAAGAGGGTAAGAAAAGAGTATTAGCGAGTCGAATGCGCCAACAATTCAAAAGGTAGTATAAGCTTATTGAAGATTTGTTGAAAGAACACAATAATACATGTTAGCCGATTCAAAAGGAACAAATTCAGGAAAGATACTTATAAAGCCTAAACAGGTCAAGAAAACTACTCTTGTTGAAATTATTAAGGATCTACCAATGTAGAGATAGATGTATAACGCTTGAAATCAAAGAATAATGATTTCGATCATCCCAGAAGCACAAGCAATTGCCTTGGAATGTACAATCGTCAAAATCAGTGAGAAAGACGAAGTTTACACATTGAATCCACATATGAACCATCATATGAAAAGAATTCGCAGATCGAAAATACTAGTCTCTTCATGGCCAACATGAAGGAGGGACATTTTGTGGGCCACAAACGTCCAATCACATCAATGGTTCTCTTTCACATCATATGTGATATGAGCTTCATAGATATTGAACCAGGAGTCTCAAGCAGGAATTTATTGAAAAGAAAAGCAGCATAGGATCTATTAGAAGATAAGAAAAATGACTTGGGGGAAAAAATGTGCTACTATAGCATGCGAAAAAAAGAAAACCTGTGATTACATCAATATACACAATATTATCAGCTGCTGGACAAGAAAGATATCAGTGAATCAGCAACTTGTACAAACCCTGGGTTGAAAAGCTATCAAAAGAATTTCAACATTGAAGAATCAGTGAAGCACCTTTATATCCAGGCAAGGCAGGAAAATCTTCATTTTGGATGCTAAATTCTTGGTTTTGTTGGACAATGGAGCTAACACCAACTCCCTGCTTTCTTATGGAACCTGTAATATAGAGAAGTAGCAAATATGTCACTCCAGAAAGAAAAAAAAAAGAGGATAAGATATTATGGTGTAGATATTCCATTACCTAATTGCCCTTGAGGGCCTCCAGCAGAACTAGGCCGTCCACTCAATTGAGGAAAATCATTTAGATCAAATGGAGAATTGTCATTGAAGTTGGCATCATGTAGCATTCCTATGGAACCTAATGAACTGTTCCCTGCTTGCACTTGGTTCTGAGATAATGATCCTCCAGAAGTTGGATAAGAGTTTCCGAGCATACCAACCATCTGTGGAGCTGCTAATTCCACCAAAAAAACAGTTGTTGTTATACCAGAGAAGAACTGGAAGAAAATTAGTTTCATTAAGCACCATATATAGGGATAATTCTTTTCTTCCTGTAATTATCTCCACTTCATCAAGAAATTCAGCAGCAAAGAAGACTGCTATGAATTCGTTTCTAATTAAATTATTCTTTATGCTATGCCAAAATTAGAATGCTATCGAAAGTACTCTACCATAATCACATTACCTTGCTGAAGCATGCCACTGATCAACCTATTGGATCCTTGTATGTTAAGACTACCTGTTCCAGTATTGGCAGCTAAATTCATTCGGGATGTGATATTGGGAACAGATAATCCTCCAGAACTCACATTCCTTCCAATATTAGCTCCACCAATCATATTGCCCATATTCCCCACTGAGCTTGTAATCCGTTGGCTAAGATTTCCCAATATTGGAGATACTCCTATCCCAGAAACCGAATTACGATTACCACCCGTACCCGAGTTCGAGGATATACCTGGTACTGAGCCACCAATCGAATTCATGCCACTACTAAATGCAGGATTTCCAACAACACCCATACCACCTCTACTAGTGACACCAGAATGTCCATGCGAGATCTGCATAAGCCAAGGAAGTACCAAAAACAGAACATAAAGTACACTAGGAAACAAGCATATATTTTTTTCACAAAATTAGATAACAAATTATGCGGCTGCATAACCTAGTTTCTGCATATGAGTTATAATCATTTCTAGTAAGCATCTAGCAAAAGGAAAAGTTGGAGTTTCTCTAAGACGGAGGTGAAATGAGTTTCTTAGCCCCAAAAACAGATGTTCTATTTTGGATCTTGTGATTTTGTTGCAGTGTGAAATTGTCAGATAAAAAAAGGTTATTCTTCTAATAATAGCTCAATTCAAACATAATTTCTGCAGAAGCTCAAGCTAGGCCCAACAGGCCTAGTAAGAGGTGCATGGTTGCAAAAGAGTCTGTATAGAAGACCTGTGACAAAGCAACTGGGTGATTATTTGAAGCAAATCGACCGCTTGATATGCTTCCCCCGGGTTGCTGAACACCGGTGGAAGGGATGCCACTCATTGCTGCATGCCGTTGTGTTAGTGAGCTTGGCATATTTGGAAGATTGAAGGCTCCATGAATGTTGTGCAGTCCTTGCATAGCACCTATAAACAAACATTATGCTTAGTGAAAATACTAAAAAATATCTGTTTATGCAAAATAAATGTGCGTCAGAGGATTAGACATGTTCAGAAGGAAAATGGCTTTGTATGCTTCCCTACCTGAATGAAAACCAGGAACCGACGCAGAATGAGCAGAAAAAGAAGTTGCAAAAGGCCTTCCTGTCGAATCAGGAATATTTGAACTGGAACCATTAAGGTTTGACTGACAAAAACAAAAAAAAAGGATTTATAAATCAGCAACATTTTTATACAAAGCCTGCAGAAGTACAATAAGACTTCAAAACCAGACCAGACTGACATCTGAATAATTATATTTCAATAATTTGGGTTGGGTAAACAAGCGTTTTAAGTCTTAAAATTTATAATTAAGAAGTTAACCACCAAACAAAAGTTTTGATAATATAAGCTGAAAAGGATCAACTATTGAGAAATCTACAAAACAAAAAGAGAGAAGTGGGTACATTGAGCAGCCCTGACATTATGATGAAATTGAAAGAACTAGCTAACAAGTTAACAGCAGATGCAAAATATCCTCATCCAAGCAGAAATGACTTTCCAGCTACTGTCCAACCTAGCAAAAGTAGAAGGTCAGGCATCACATAATTCTCCAAATATACTGAACAGTGATTCACTCGCCCGAAGTAAAAACATTTAATATCAACAACACAAGATAGTAAATGAAAAGATGTTTCCATATACTGTCCATAAGAATTATGCGCAAAGGAACAAATAACAGCATATAATAAATTTCACTATTTAGAATATGATCCAGGATGCAGCCAGAATTACTGGATAGTGACATGCGATAAGACTATAATGATGAAAAATTTTGCAAAAAGATTGACAAATTCTCCCGACTGCTGCTAACATGACATCAACACCCTACAAATTATTAGGGGAGGGGGTGTGGGTGGCGTGAGAGCCAAGCTACTTTTCACTACACACTAAAGGCATCCCTCTCATATCCTCTATTGACTGGAGCAATCTACACAAAGGAGAAAAGAATATCTAAAAATTAGGTGATGAATGATCTTTAGGCATAAATTAGCAAAATAACCAAAAAAAGCTCCATCCAATAACTCCATCATACACTATTCAAGGAAAATTATCACGGTTCAAGCTTTCAAGGAGCCCTTTTTCTTCTCTACTTCTCCATTCCTTACACTTCTACGCAGCAAAATGGGATCACCGCGCTTACCTGCTAACAAATTCCTCTACAAGCACGAACATCGAACGAAAACTACTCCACATAAATTGCCATCCACTCTTATTAAAAAGTTTCACGAGATTTCGCGATTACCAAAACAGTTAGAGAGAATCAAGTACTTGCAGCGAAAACTGAACATTTGATTTAAATTCTCTAATCCACAGCACGAAGCTCCAATCTAACTAAAATAAACTAGATCGACCCAGAAATTCCGGCGAAAAAGGCCCTCAATCCGATCGTGAATCCCATCCGACGTAGATCGAACCCTAGATAGCGATTCAACCGCGGAAAAAGCTCCGATCGAGGAGGAAGAGAGCGTGTACCTCGAGAGCGATCGAGTGGATCGGGGAGTTGGGGTAGGGAAATGGGGAGCGACGAGGTGGATCGGGGACAAAAAAGGGAGATGAGGAGAGGGGGAGAGGGTAGGAGCGTAAAAGTGAGGCGAGGAGGGGATTTATCAACGAGGAAGGGGGTAGGGGAGAAGAGAGAGAAAGAGAGAGAGAGAGAGAGGGATAGGACTGTGATCGTGCGGGATGGGGTTTCGACCGCGACCCATTTCCGCGGCTCGGACGAATCACACGGCTCGGATGGACTCGGCCCGGCACGAATCTTAAAGCTTCGTCGTCACTGTGATACGATATAACAAGTTGCGATGAAAGGGGATGTTTGGTTACACGTAAAATTATAAATAATAATTTTTGATAAAAAAATTATTTTATATTTTATAACATTTAATTTATAAAAAAAATTAATAATTTTTTATTAATATTTGTTTGGTTGAAAGAAGAAAAATATATTTATTTGGTTCTCTAAAAAAAAAATATATTAGTTTGAGTTTGGTTTAATTTTTTATTCGACAAAAAATAAAAACATATATTTTTTTAAAATCCGTAAAAATAATTTTCTGAAAAAAAAATTTACTGTTAAACAAACACACGGAAAAAAAATTCAAATCGAAAAGTAATTTTTACTATTTTTTACGACCAACCAAACACATCCTAATATAATTATAAATTTTTTTTAACTTTTTCATTTATTTTTCTTAAAACATTAATACTAAAAATATTTTTTTAGCATTTCAAAATTTTTTAATATATTTTTAGAGTTATATTTTTGCTGGTAAACGGCTAGAAACTATCGTTATCTTTATAAAATTACTATTTTTACACTTTTAAATATATTCTTTTATTCTCCTGATTTTTTCTTATTTATCTTTAAGTTAAGAATAATAAAAATATTTTAATTTTTAAAGAATAATATATCCTTCACCGTTAACAATTTTTATTATTTATCCTCAAATTAGGACAAAATAGGTCTTTTAAAAATTTTCAGATAAAAATTAAATCTAGATATAATTTGTTTTTTTCCTATACAAGTGGTAATACGTCATACATATCTAAACGGGTACAAAACTATATTAGCCCCATTAGGCCCAAAGACAATTTGGCCCATTAAAAATTAGTACGCGAGCTCAAAACGTAAGGGCCCAAAATGTTCGCAGCCCATTTAAACTTTAACACACGGCGACTGCGGTCTCTCTCTCTCTCTCTCTCTCTCTCTCTCCTCCCCCCACCCCCCCCCGAGGTACGCTCTCGCGATTCGATATCGCTAAAACCCTTCTCCTGCTTCGATTAGATTCGAATTAGCGAGGTTACTGCTATGCCTTTGATCAGTAGTTGTTGTTTCGTTGGATCAATCAGGGTTTTTTGCTGCTGTTTGGGGTTTATTTGGGGTAGATCGACGCAGTTTCTACTCGTTTCGGGGCAAAAATCAGTGTTTTTTTATTTTATTTTATGCTATTAGTGCGATCCATGCTTCCGAACTAAGATTTGTATGAATTCTTAAGATCATATTTAGATTTACTACGATAATTTGTAGTTTTTGACGATATATATATATATATATATATATATATATATATATATATATATATATATATATATATATATATATATATATATGTTGAGAGATTAGGGCAAAGGTCTTCTTATTTGATCCATTGGACACTTAGTAATTTGATGATTTGATCTCAGAAATGGGAAAAATTTATGTTGTTAGATGAAAAATGTATTTTTTTTGGGTTCAATTTATACCATAGTTGATTAGAAGCTTGCAACAGTTTTATAGTGTCTTGTGTGTTCATTCCACTGGACTTAATTTGTTGATAAAGATGGAATTTTGCCCTCTTGTAACAGGAGATCATGGCAAGTCCCAGCAGATCCATGTTATACTCGTTGCTTCTGTTCGCGATTATTCTCTCGCTTCTTGAAATGTATAGAGAGAAGTTGGCGTCGTCGGAGTTGTTGACTATTTTAGGCGGCTTCGTCAGTTCCCTTTTGTTCCTCATGATGCTAACTGTGAGTTTCCTACCATTCTCTAATCATCATTCTTTATCCATACGCAACTATGTGTTGATATATGTTTTTGCTTAACTGTGCGTCGTCTGTTCTATCTCTTTGTCATGCTTGTTAATTGTTACTATGCATTCCCAGAAAATGAAATATTTGTCCATAGGTCTGCCTACCATCTTATGCCATTACTAAACAAATTGTGCTGTTTTCGAGCTATATTTGAGTAATGTATCCATAGGAAGAGCTGCCTTATGAAGACGGTATGTGCATAGAAGTGCTTTTTAATCCTGGCTTTTAGTGAAAGGACAATTGTGCTAGGTTAGAATATTCATACATTGCGCCATTGTCAAGTCCTAACTCCTAACATAAGAGGATGCACCATCTCATTTGACTCAATTCATAATGTATAATGAGGAACTTCTAATTCAATTTTTACTTGTTTGAACTGTTTTTTGATCTGTTGTATGTGTGATACTGAGAGTTCTTTCTGACTTGGTGAGGAGGATATCATCAGTTTTTTTTTCAAGGTGTATGTTTATGCTTGCAACAATGTTCCATTATGTTGATCTCAGCTAATTTTGCAGTTCATTGGGAACTACCAGGAGTTATCTGGCATGAAAACTGGATGGGGTGCTGGTAAGTGTGAGATTATTTTGATCATTCTTGTTGACAACTTCTTCACTTTCCTTTTTTTTGGTGTATGTGGGAGGGGGGGCGCTATAATATTCACTCATTGTTACCATTTTGTGTTCTGCAGTTGTTCTGGCAGAAATCATTGCTCTTATTGCAGCTAGCACAGTCCATCGTGTTTGTATCACAACATGGTATTATCACTTGCCCATCATCACCTTCTAATACCTATGCTTTTTCATTTTTATTATGACACACTTTTGAATGTATATGTTGTCGGATTCATTTGTCTATGAAATCTTACTATTCTTCGAAGCACAAAGGAGGGTTGGGGGGGGGGGGGGGGGGGGGGGGGCGCAAATAACAGCAAAATAAAGGTTTGTTTGGTCTTGTAACAGGAGATAGTGTTGAGTGTTGTTTGATGAAGTGTTGTCTGAGTATTTGCTATTATGAGAAGTGCTATATTAAACTATTTCCAGCAGCTTCTTTCTTCAACAAAGTCAGAAGTATCAAATCGGAGCTTCTGCATTTGAGGTGAAAATCATATTTCTGCTTCCTGCTGTGAAGCTCCAGATCTTTCTCTTTGCCAAACACTCTACTAAAGTCTGCTGCTGCCGAAAGCTGAAGCAGAAGCATGACTTAGCCGGACATAAGCTACATTCAATCATTGTGTTATTTTGTTCTTGGTCATATTTCCGTGTTATTGTTGCTCCATTGTCTATACATCAACGAAGTTTGCTCTTTTGATGCAATTTTACACCTTTATCTCTCGTCAATAAGTCGTTACTTTGCCATCTAGTTTATCTCATGGAAAGAAATTTCTTGCATCATTATAACTGTCTTATTAACTTAATGACCCAATTTGGCAAAGGTACCCTTTGTGTAGCATAGAGAACATTTATTATTTTTTCTAAAATCCTTTTTTGGTTCCTTTTTGCAGTTTCCTGTTTTCAGCTGGGCTTCTGTATGAGGTTGACAAGCTTTCGGGAATGATGCTTGCAAAAAGTGAATCAAGAGCAAAGCGATATTAATATTGATGTGGAGTCAAAGTCAAGTAATATTCATTTTAGTTGGGATCTTTAGACTAAAGTATGCTATTTGGAATCAAATATAAGAGGCCACCGAGATTGGTCACTTCCCTAAATGCATCTTACTTGGTTCATTTTGGTGGTGCTTAGTGATTTGGAAATTGTACTGTTGCCACTATCCTTTGGAAAATTTTGTGAGATTCTCCTTTCTTAAGAGATGACATGTAATGTTTTTTGACCATGCAGTATTGCCAAACCTATGCTCTGTAAAGCTTAGCATCTGTCCATCAATTTTTCGGGCACTCAGCTTACAGCATGCACAGTTCATTGGGACATCAATTGTGACTTCTTAGATGTTTGCTCCTTTGACAAGTCTAGTTCGGAAATGCATTTTCTAAATACACATGCTTTGATGCTTTAGAGATGCGGAACAAATTTGAAACCGCAAACACTATTCATTGGGGATTCCTCTTCCCAGTTTTCGGCATTAGGGGATCAAAAGTTTGAATACACTTTTGGGAGTTTGGTGAATGCATGCTGTTTGGTCTGATACAAGTTTTTACGCAAGTCCTTTTTGAGCGAAGCTGCTCGAAGCAGAAGAAGCTGTAAATTAGAACTTCTGCTTTCGGATAAGAAATACCTATATCAGTTTCATCAGAGCCAAAGGCTCCAGTACTCTCTCAAGTGCAGAAGTTGTTCTGTTAACAGATAGCACTAATTAATACTTGCAGCATCTTGTCATACAAACAAATATATAGTTCTCTCCAATGCATCTTTGTCTGTATAGAAAACTGAGTTGTGCTCTCAATTTTCTAACCTATTGCTGTTTGGCAATCTTATTGCTGACAACATTTACTAATCTTTTTATTGTTCTTCTCCTTTATGTTTCTCCCTTTGGATGGTTCTTTTGAACCACTTTGTGCTTCGCCATCTCCGAAGCAGCAACTAAATTTCTTGCTTTGCATGTTAAACTGGATTGAGCTGCATGTTTTATTTTGTTTCAGAATCTGAAGTTTATAAAAGCTCGAGCAGGTGATATGAACTGTGCATTTGATTCATCTTCTTTTTGGTTCTTTCATTATTGATTAGCTAAAGTCAAAGAACTTTGAGCAAACACAAGAAGTATAAAACATATGCATTTAATTATCATCTTTAACAATTTATAACCCTTTAAGGTACCACATAACTAACCTGTGAACCTGTACTGATTTTCTATGATAATTTTAAACAATCTTTTTGTTGATTTTTCTGCGAATTCGACTTCGTCCTCCACCCTACGGAAGTAGAAAGATTGATTTCCGTACAATTATGAACAGAATACCGGACGGTTTTCTAACTCTATTGCTGATGATTTTTTCAAAGTCATTAGTTTGACTAAAAATATAAGTTTAATTTTTTTTTTTTTCCTTAATGTATATTTTTTTTTTTCCTACAACTCAAGAAAATATCCTTATTATTAGCTGTAGTTGGCCACACCTAATACTAGCTGTCCTTTAGGCTTTGTTTGGTTTGGGTACAAAGGGGATATCCCCCTTTGTACCCAAACACTATTGAACAAAGGGGAAACTATTAGGTACAGTAGTTCCAGTACAAACAGAATAAGCTGGAATAACAGTTCTTATCCATTATTTTATAAATTTATTTTTTACCAAATTACCCCTCCTCCCCTTCTTTCTTTTTTTTCAATACACTCTCATCATCACAAATCCCTCTCTCTCCCTTCTCTCTCTCTTCTTCCCAATACACTCATCATCACAAATTTCTCTCTCCTCTATCTTTTTTTCTTCTTCCCAATACACTCTCATCATCACAAATCCCTCTCTCTCCTCTCTCTTTTTAATTTAATTGGATATTAAATTAAAGAGGCAATTTTCTACATACCCCTAAAACTTTTTCTGTTTTCAGATTTATCCCTCTTAGAAGGCTAATATTAAAACTACCCTTCTTACGTTCCAACTTCTTTCCAAAATATCCCTGAAGTTAAACTCTGTTAGTGTACCGTTTGGAACTGCCGTTATCTATGTGTAATTACTATTTTGCCCTTTCAAATATACCCTAAACCCTAAAACCCTAAAACCCTAAACCCCTAAACCCTAAAACCTAAACCCTAAACCCTAAAACCCTAAAAAATCCTAAACCCTAAACCCTAAACCCTAAACCCTAGAACCATAAAAAATCCTAAACCCTAAACCCTAAACCCTAAAACCTTAAAAAATCCTAAACCCTAAACCCTAAACTCTAAACCCGGGCAAAATAGGTATATCTGATAGTTTTCAACTCCGATTATTATTTAACTCTAGTTTAACCCTAGTTAACTTAACAAAGGGAAACGGTAGGGGTATTTTTAATAACGGTGGAACGTATGAAGTGTATATTGGAAAGAAAAAAATAAGAGGGGTAAATCAGATATTTCTTCATATTTCAGGGGTACACAGGCAATTATCCCTAAATTAAATATTATTTTCAAAATTTTAGAAATTTTTTTTTGATTTTGATTTTATCATAATTTTTGTAAGACTTTAAATTTTGAAATTTTATATTCAAAATTTTAACTTTAATTTAAAAAAATAAAATGTTAAATTAAATATTATTTTCATAAAATATAATTTGAAATTTAATTTTGATTTTGATTATAATTTTGATTTTGATTTTGATTTTAATTTTATCTTAATTTTTGTAAGGCTTTAATCCATTAATTAAAACGAAGAAAGTAAAAATTATTATTTGAAAATTAAAAAATTTTATGTTTAAAATTTATAATTTAAAATTAATATTATATAATTTTAAATTTTAAAATTTAAATGTTGAAATTTTATATTTAAAATTTTAAATTTAATTTGAGAAAAAAAATATTAAATTAAATATTATTTTTAAAAAATATAATTTGATTATGATTTTGATTTTATCTTAATTTTTTTAAAGTTTTAATTCATTAATTAAAATGAACTAATTAGATTTTAACAACTTTTATCACATATTAAATCTTGAGGGTAAAAAAGTAATTTACACAATTTAACCTCTTTATTCCTCTTATTCCTCATTATCATACCAAATACAAAATCTCTTATCCCTAAAACCATTCCAAACACTTTTTTACCCTTGTTCCGTACTTTATACTTATACCTGGTACTACTAATTCTCACTATTCCCCGAACTAAACGATACCTTAGTTGTTTGCCTCATAGCACTTAGTACCTAATGTGAAAATTTGTGTGTGACCCCCTCAACTATTTGCCATTTACAAAAACACCCCCAAACTCTATTTCTCATTTTGATTGATATCTTCTCGGATATTATTTGTTATTTGATTCGATCAGTAATTCGAACTATAAATTTCGCACAATTCGATCAATTGAAACTTTTTTTCATTCATTTGTTGTGAAAATTCGCTAAATTCGATGAAAATTGGGATCATGTAGTTGTCGAACGCTTTTAAAAGTTTTTAATGTTTTTAAAATTTTGATTACTAAATTGGAGATTAGTATAAAGGAGATGAGGAAGGTGAATTAGGAATCACTAATTATTTTAATTAATTTAATTATATTAATTTAAAAATAGGGTTGATCATCTTTGACTTGTTCTACATTTATTGCTTGTGCCAACCCTCACGTGTTCACATTTGCTTTACATTTTTTGTTTTTTTTATAAAATGTTTTTAGTAAAAAAAAAATATAAATCGAAATATGATTCAAATTACGAATGATGTTTATTTTATCTTTTAATCTTATGGAGTGTTTTATCAAGCTTTTATTTTTATTTTTCATAACCAAATCTTTTTATTATAATTTATTATTATCTCTTGCACGTATTGTGGAGAAATAATGGGAGAAACACCTAAAAGAGTTGTACAAATTAATCAAACACTTATCATTAAATATAATTTAAAACGGTTTAATATTTTAGAAACTAAATTTTATAATATTTTGACATTATATATATATTCCTTATGATCAATCCGCTGTCATAGAGCGTTATAGAAAAATTGAAACAAAATCAATAACTTTAATTTTTAATATAAAAATTCTATTCTTTATTTTTAAAAGATTATTCGATTTTGACTGTTAATTTTATACGCACATGATCGATTTTATTATAAATTAAATAAATAAGAAATTTAACTTTTAGATACTTTAAATACTCTTAATCACATCTAACTATATAGATCGTGGATTCTACTTATAATAGCATTTTTATTTATTTAATTTCACACCCCTTCCAAGGACATAGCATAAGATTATAGAACTTATATATGCATGATCAATTACATGAACAGCAATTGACAAAAGGATATGGAAGAATAATAATATATATCTCCTTCAATAATTAAAATCTCTACATACCAAAAATAAATAAATAAATATTTTTATAAAAAACTATTTTTATAAAATAACATTATTATATTTTTGAATATATCTAATAATTAATAAGTTTTAAAACATACTTTCTCTTCACATATGGCTCATATAGGGTTGGGGTCCATATCATCTGCAGTATGGGACTATTCAGTTCAAAGGAACTAGTCAATTCAGTGAACCTATTTCCCTGGTTGAATGGGCAAATGTAGAAAAAAAAATTTACAAGACTTAGTTGAGGAGCTTTCTATTGAAGTTTTATCTCGAATAATTCTATCTAAATTCAAGGAAAAAAAAAATTTGTGTGGGGATTCCCCGCTCCTATTCATGTGTTAACTTTTCGTTTTTATATATATAAGGATTAAAAACTATTCAACAAATTAATGGATGGAAATAAAATTAACATGTGGGAGCGAATTGAAGGCTCCTAACTAGGCATCGTTGGACAGCTCTTCACTGAAGTTTTATTCCAAATATAGCCGAATTCTATCTAAATTCAAAGACGACTCGTTGAGAAACTAGCACGTGGGAGTGAATCAGAGGCTCTCCAACTAGGCGTCGTTGGGGAGCTGATCGTTGAAGTTTTATCCTAAATATAACCTGATTTTATCTGAATTCAAAAGAAAAAAAAACTGTAGAGCTCTCCAGCAACGACTCGTTGAAGAGCTCCGATCTGCGTTGTCATATGTTAATTTTTATTTTCATTTAAGTGTTAAAAAATACCCAGCAAATTATTAGATAAAGCTAAAACTAATACGTGACAGCAGATCCGAAACTTTCGCCACTCAAGTTTTATCCAAATTCGAGGCCTTGTTGTTGGAGAGCTCCCCAACTAGGTGTTGTTGGAGAGCCCCTCACTAAAGTTTTATCCCAAATATAACTTGATTTTATCTAAATTCAAAGGAAAAAAAAAAAAATTCAGTGTGGAGCTCTCCAGCGATGGCTCATTGAAGAGCTCTGATCTGCACTCTGTTAATTTTTATTTTCATTCAAAAATTAAAAAATATCCAACAAATTACTATATAAAAGGAAAACTAATACGTGGCAGCAGATCGGAAGCTCTTGCCACTCAAATTTTTTGAGAGCTCCCCTCTAAAATTTTATTTCAAATGTAGCATGATTTTATCTAAATTCAAAGGAAAAAAAACTTCAGTGTGGAGCTTTCTGGCGAAGACTCATTGAAGAGCTCCAATCTACGCCGTAATGTGTTAATTTTTATTTTCATTTAAAAATTAAAAAATACTGAATAAATTATTAGATAAAAGTAAAACTAATACGTGGCGACGGATCGGAAGCTTTGGCCACTCAAGTTTTATCCGAATTGGAGGCTTTTAGAAATGTTGCGGTGGACCGGGTCTAGGCAATAATTACCCCCAATCAAGCGGCACTTAGATGCTGTTCCAATATTCTTTTTTTTTGAGAGAAGGCAGCATGCTGCCGCTTCATTCATTGGGAAATTGAATTTAGCTACAAACCAGAGGCAACAAGGCCTCGAACCCAAAAAAAGAAGAGAAAGAAAAGAGAGGGGGGGAAGGAGAGGGAGAGCGAGAGAAAGAGAGCAGGGAAGTGGAGGGACACGGAAGTAACCACCCTATGGGCAGTGCTCGGCCCACTGCGCGCGGCAGAGCCGGATCGCAGCGATCAACTCCCTAGGTGAACGGGACCTACTATCGAAGACTCGGCGATTCCTTTCGAGCCAGACTTCCCACCAGGTGGCCGCGATGGTGGTTAGGGTCTTCTTACCCCAAGCCCCTCTCTTGAGCGCAAAGGTCCCCCACAGGCAGTTGGCGGTCGTCAGAGTCCGGATCTCCCTCTTGTTGGGGAGAAGGGTTTCAAGCAAGGGAAGAGTGCCAGCACAGGAGAGGAAGAGGTGGTCGGCGGTTTCAGCGGTTCCCAGGCAGATCGGGCAGTGGATCGGTCCAGTCCAGTTCCTTTTCAGAAGAATGTCCCTGGTCAGTACCCGCCCTCGGAGCACCAGCCAGATGAAGATTTTGACCTTCAAAGGCATTTTAGTACTCCAAATCGAGTTGAACCGGTCTACGACAACCCCACCGTCCTGCAGGAAGCGATACGCGGACTTTACAGAGAAAGTCCCGGAGCCGCTCCAGCGCCACTTGAACTCGTCCTTGATGTCGGATAGGTGGAGATGGGCTGTCGCCTCTAGCAGGTCCGGAAGGGCCTCCTCCCATCCCGCAGGTCCCCCCTCGAGGCCCTCCAGGATTCTCCCCCAGTTCCAGCCGTCCGGGCCCCGACAGTCGGCCACCCGTAGTTGCTTGTTGGTAACCCACTCGTAGACCTGCGGGAACTGTGTTGAAAGGGATGAGCTCCCTGCCCAGATGTTACCCCAGAAGGCAGTCCTCGCGCCATTGCCTACGAAAAGGGTCGTGCTGCATTTGAAGAGATCCCGCGTGTGCATCACACTTTTCCACCACGGGGAGAATGGTCGAAACGAGGACCCTTCGCTCAGCGGTACCCTGCGGCGATAGTAGAGCCAGTTGACAAGTGGTTCCCAGGGCGGTGGTTCCAGGGAGAGGAACCTCCACCACCACTTAGCAAGCAGAGCCAGGTTGAAAGTTTGGAGGTTCAAGATGCCCAGGCCTCCGTCTGTTTTGGGCCTGCAGACGACCTTCCAGCTGACCAGACATTGACCCCCCGTCACCGAGGTCTGCCCTTTCCAGAAGAAGGCTCGACGAAGCGAGTCGATTCTGTTGGTGACCCAGACCGGCGCTTTAAAGACTGAGAAGAGGTAGAGGGGCATACTCGATAGCACCGAGTTAACAAGAGTAAGCCTGCCCCCGTACGACAGCAGCTTGGCTTGCCATCCCCTGATTCGGTGCTCAATCCTGGAGATAGCTCGCTGCCAGGCCTCCTTGGGGAGGCGGCCCTTGACTAGCGGTAGGCCGAGGTATTGGATCGGAAGCGATCCCTGCTTGCAGTTAAGTGTTGCTGCTAGTCGTTCGCCTTTGGTGCTTGAGTTGCCTAGGTAGAGCAATTCCGACTTCAAGCTGTTGATCTTGAGCCCCGAGGCCCACTCGAAGATTCGCCACAGCGTGCGGAGGTTGGTAATTTGCCGTTGCTTCGCTTGACAGAAGAAAAGCGTGTCGTCAGCAAATTGAATGAGCGTGGTTCTCGTGTCCCCAGAAGGCCCAACACCGGTGATGAGCTTGCTTCGGACTGCTCTACTTGTCATACGGGCAAGGCCTTCCGCCACCAAAAGGTAGAGGAAGGGGGATAGGGGGTCCCCTTGGCGCAAGCCCCGCTTCAGTCTAAACCATTTCGTGACGCTCCCATTGACGAGAACGGCGGCCTTGCCGTTGGTAGTGCATTGGTCAATCCACCCGCACCAGCGCAGGTTGGCCCCCAAGCAGCGGAGGATATGCTTGAGGAAGGCCCAGCTAACACAGTCAAACGCCTTCTCAAAGTCCGCCTTGACCCCCACACAGTCTACTTGCCTGCTGGCGCCCCAGCTGATAAGCTCGTCGGCAGTAACAAAGGAGTCAAGGATGGACCTGCCTTTCAGGAAGGCAGTCTGGGTCGGGGAGATGATATTGTCCAGAACAGTGCAGAGTCTGTTCGTAATCACCTTGGAGATGATCTTCTGGACACAGTTGAGAAGGCTGATAGGCCGGAAGTCGCTAGCCGTAGCCGCTCCCTCTATCTTCGGAATAAGGCAAATATGCGAGTAGTCGATGGGCCCCGTGTCAAGGGAACCCTCGAAGAGGTCAGCGAAAATTCCGAGGAGGTCTCCCTTGATAACATCCCAAAACTTCTGATAGAAGGCCATGCTAAATCCATCAGGGCCCGGCGCCTTGTCCCCAGACATCTGGAACGTCGCTCTTTTGATTTCCTCTAGGGCGAAGGGCGCGGTGAGGTGCTCTGAACTCAGCGCGGTGTTATCCGGGAAGAGGTCGCTCCAATCCCCACAAAGAGGGCCAGGGGGGCAGTCGGGCGCGAGCCGTGCCTTGAACTTGCGGAAGAAGTAGGCGGCCTTGTCTTCTTCCCTAGTCAACGTTAGGTCCTCGTCCACGATGTTCCCGATCCTGTTTGCTCGCTGCCTCCCGTTAGCCATTGCATGGAAGAAGCTGGTGTTGCCGTCCCCCTCCTTTAGCCAGTGCTGCTTCGCTCTCGAACTCCAGAGTATCTCTTCTTCAGTGATTAAGTCCTTCAGTTGGCCTCGGAGATTGGCTCTAAGTGCTTGGTCCCTAACGGGTAGGCAATGAATTTCCTCAAGGGAGTCTAGTCTCTGAATGTCCTCCATGAGTGCCCGCTTGGTGCTGCAGATGTCATGAAAGTTTGACAACCGCCAGGCGGTAATACGCTTGCGGCAATGCCTAAGCCTGGCAGTGAAGGTAAGAATGCTCCCTTGCCTCCCCGTTTTGGGCTCGATTTCCTGCCACCAAATTGGAACGAGCAAGTTGAAGTCGGTCCTAGTGAGCCAGACCTTCTCGAACCTGAAGGGGCGTGGGCCTTGCTTCCTCTGTGTCTGGAGGAGGATGGGACAGTGATCAGAGGTGATCCTCGGGAGCGCCGAAACCGAGGATAACGGAAAGGCCAGGTCCCAATCGGTGGAGATCAGGAAGCGGTCAAGCTTGGCTAGGGTGGGGGGAGATTGCATACTGGACCACGTGAAGCTCTGGTTGAGCATCGGGAGGTCCACGAGGTCCAACTCGTTGATAAGGTCCGAGAATAAGGCTGATAGGCGGTTGCTCCAGCACCGGCCCTGTCTCTCTGCCTGGGAACGCGTTAGGTTGAAGTCCCCACAGATGACCCAGGGGCCAGGGCAGTCAGCTTTGAGAGCTGCGAGCTCCCTGCAGAACTCCTCCTTATCCTCCCAAGTCGGCGGCCCGTAAACGTTGGTGAGGTAGAAAGACGACCCACAGGCCACCCTGGACAGGCGCAACGTGAGGGAGCGATCACGCACAATGACCTCAGAGCAGGAGAAGAGCTTGGAGTTCCAGCAGGTGACCAGCCCTCCAGCTGCCCCCACAGAAGGGATGAAGTGGCACTTGTCAAAGAACCGTCCAGCGAAGGAGGGGAGGAAGGAGCGAGAGAGGGAGGACAGCTTGGTTTCTTGGATGCAAAGGATAGAGGCCTTAAACCCAATCACAACAGATTTGACAATAGCACGTTTGGCAGGGTCGTTAAGCCCTCGAACGTTCCAAGAGCAAATTTTAAACATAAGAGAAGCAGAAACAACATAAAGCAGAACGGAGGAAGCCTGGCGCTCAGAGCCCGGGTCCCGCGTAGCCAAGAAGCGAGGCAGCTTCCACCTCCGAGAGCTTGACGCCAAACTTCGAAGTCAGGCGGATGATCCTCTCGGCGTCAGCGGCAGCATCGGAGGTGGCAGGGAGGATGGTGCTCGCCCACTCGCCCGAAAGCCGATTCTTCCTTGCCACGGCCCGTTCCATCACTTGGGTGCCTGCCAGCTTCGCGAGCCTGGGGCTCCTCCGCGAGGCGGGTTGACGCTCGAGCTCGCCTCCCGGGGGGGAGCAAGAAGGGTGTAGACCCAGCTGCTCATCCCCCGGGTTGGCGATCTTGATGGCCGGGGCGTGTTGCGGGGCAGAGGCGATCTGGTGGGCGATTCCCGGCTGAGCCGCAGGGAGGGGGACGGCCAACACCCCTGCGGTTGGTTGGCCCGCACCAGGGGGAGTGCTGTCCCCAAGGTCGGGGAGGTGGAAGCTCATGGTGACGGTCCCCAAAGGTGAAACCTCCCCGGGGGGCTGCAGGGGGTCAACGGAGACCGGTGGGATGGCCGGCGGCAGATCCAGCAGTTGGAGGGGGGCACGGTGGGGCGCGTAGGTCCCAGCCGGTGGTGGGTGCCCCAAGCGCACGCCCTGGGTGGGGACGGGGTGGGGGTGGCCCACAGTCACCCCCGGGGCGGCCAGGAGGGGCGGGCCAGGCCGTGGCCCCCGCAGCTCGGGCAGGCCCCAGCCAATGCTCGGATTCGCCTGCGAAAGGGCGGCCCGCCCGGCTGGGCTACCCTGGCGGCCCACCCCGGGCCCCTGGGGCGTCCCTTGGCCCATCCAAAGTGGGCCGGTAGCGGGCCGAGCATCAGCCATCTGGTGTGGCGACGGCCCCAGGGTCAGGACAGGGTGGGGCGGGCCGAGCCGGGCCGCGGAGGGAGGCCCCGGGAAAGGCCATCTCAGTGTGGCCTGCAAGGCGGGTCCATTGGACTGGGGGGAGAGCAGAGACATAACTGGATCGGGTAGGGGCCCACAATGGGAGAGCTTACTGAAAGCTTGGAGAGAAACGCACAGCAGTCGAGGGGGGGCGGCACACAGCGGTTGATGCATCGGGGGAAGAAGGCGACACACCACCTCGACCACCTTCATTGGTAGCCGGGCGTCGCCTGGCAGGTCGCCCACGATCACCAGCTCCCACAGGCCCTTAACAAGGTAAGTTTTCGAAATGGAAGCTGGGAGGGGTAAGCTGCGCTCCCCGAGGGAACGAGGGCGGTCGTTGACATCGCCTTGGAACAGGGGGTTGGAATACCGAGGATTGGAGGTAGCATCGCGGCGGGAGTCCAGCGGGCAAAGCGGAGGACTTGCTTGGGGTTTGACCAGTGGTCCTTCGGGTGGCGGCGCGGCGGTGTCCGCAGCTCTCGGCGGCTTGTGATCGCCCCCGGGGCGCCGCCCGGGGCGCCGCCTCCTTCCACGAGTGACCGAGGCGTCAGACGTGCCGGCCCTGGTTGCCTCCCTCGAGCTACTGCCGTCGTCACGGAGGTCAACCAGGGGGATTCTTCTGGCTATCCTGCGGCCCCTGGGGTCCGTTTGGTCGCCCCCCTCCTCTGGCCCGCCGCCGACAAAGGGTGTACCGAGGTCGTCTCCCCCGAACGGCGCGGTGCTCTCGATCGTGATCGGCACAGTAACAACAATGGACCCCATCGAGATGGCAAGCGCTTCCGGGATGTCCTCCACGGCATCAACCGCCACCCGACACCGATAGGCGAACAGGTTCGCCATGTCGATGCTTGCTGTGTCGGCCTCGAGGAATCGGCCGAAGGCGCCAACCAGGGCGGTAACCCGCTGCGTCGACCAGCACTCGAACGGGAGCCTCGCGATTCTGATCCAAACTTTGTAGGACAGACGCGATGGGGCGGCGCCGTGGTAGGGATCCCAGGCCAGACAGCGGAGCTGGCAGTTTCGCAGTTGGAGGAGCCCGTTGTTGCAGAGGTCTTCGGGGAGTACCCATTCCGGAAGGAAGATCACAAACTCTCGGTCTTGATGTTCGGCCACTATGAAGCTCTCGGGGATGCCGCCGAATCGCTCAGCCATGTCAGCCGCGACTGTGACGGTGGGGCAGTGGCCGAGGGTGCAAGCGCCAATGCAGTCCGCCAGAATTGCATTCTGGCGCTTGAGTTCCCGGTTGCGGAAGTCCTCCGTGATGGGGACGAACGCCTTCATCACCTCAGGTCGGAAGCCGACGCCTCTCTGCATCTCCGGTTGGTAACGGCTGACGGTACAGCTTCGGGCTTTATGGCCAGTCCGGCGGCACGAGGCGCAGCGGACCGGGTCTCTGCAGTGTTTGACCAGGTGGTCGGGAGCGAGACAGCGGAAACACTTCTTGGCTTCCGACCGGTAGGAGGGCCGACAAGGTACCCGAAGGTGGGGGCGAGGCTTGGTGGAGTGAGGAGGTAGGGTAGAAGTTGGAGGGAGGAGCAGTGCTTCTTTATAGGTCAGGGGACCCAGTGAGGCAGAGTGGCCCGGTGCCAACGAGGGGGGCCGGGGACCAGGAGGCGTGTGGCAGGAGGAATGCCCCTGCTGGTGAGGTGACGCGGAAACAGAGAGAAGAGGGATTCCCTGCTGGTCCGCCCAGTTCACCCTGAAGCGTGATCGCGCCCTGGACTTGATGGAACTGCGATGCGGGGTGAGGGACAGCAGGGATATCGCGTGGCCCCGAAGCGACGACGAAGCTCGGTATCGGGAATCCACCGTACCAGGGTTGTGTCCGATGGGGGCCCGACGGCTACTCGACTGTGGCCCATCGTATAACGAACAGGGACCCGTGAACGGTGGAGTGTGCAGGTGACCATCTCGCTTTGTCCCATGGGGCCCGGGCGCGGTCCTTGGCCTGTTCCGCTTAGGGACACGACTCCACGGATGCACGGCCGCCGCCGGGTCACGAGGCAGAGGAAAAGGCGACCCGCCCCTGGGTGGGACCCGCCTGGTTGAAGGGCTCCACCCGCTACCAACCCTGCGCCGCTCTCCTCCTGGGGCGAGACCGCGAGGTAATGTGGGACCCCTCCTCCTCGTGCGACGATTCCCCTCTGCAGAGTCTCTCTCCGAGTCATGTCGCCCTACAATCCTAGCCCTTCGCCTTCCCTCCAGAGAGTCGCGCGAGCGACCGACGCCCCTCCAGCGCTGAGGGGTTCTCTCTCTCGTTCTGGCCCGACCCCTAGCCCTCGATCTACCTCGCTCTCCCTCGCTCCCTCTCTCCCTCTCTCTCTCCATCATCAGTGACCCTAAAAGCTCAAGTTTTAATTTTTCCATGCTGTTCCAATATTCAATCCACCCATTGTCAATGCACAAGCATTGACTTTGTTCCCCCCCTCTCCATGTAAACACATCACCATTATTAACAAACAATAATGATCAAAATCCAGAGGCCAAATGCTTCCAAATGCAAATTATTCAAACCCAACTTGATTTAAAATATTTAGATAAAAGAAGCGTTTGTTGGTTGAATTTATGACTTGTTCAATGCATGAGAAATTTGAAGGGTCCACAAACATTACTACTCCTCCATACATAATATCTTGTCTTAAACTATGAAAAAAAAAAAAAAAAAAAAAGTAAAATGTGTGGGGCATTAGTTTGGACAAAATCAATCTTTTGATCAATTCAAAGGGCCTGGTACAAATTTATGTACTAATTCCTCTGGTTGTTCACACCATCTTTGTGGAAATGGTAAAAGAGTCAAAATGTCCAATGATCATGTATGAATTCCCCAAGAGGAGGATATAAGGCTTTGGCTTTTGTGGTGAGACATTTTTTTTTTTTTGTTGTTGTTGGATCCAAAAGAGAGTTTTCATATAGGAAAATTATCATGTTGCAAAATGGTTCTGTGTTTTCTGCAGCTGTATCAAGTTGAATCCTGAATCCAGGCCTTTTTCTGACACTAAAAGCAATCAGAAAACCAACAGAATCTAGCCGAGGGGCCGGCATGGCAACGCACCGGCGGCGCCTCCTCCTGCTGCTCTTCTGCCTGGCCAGCATCCGGGCCGGACTCGCCGATACGAATTCTCAAGATGGTAATCCTGTTTTTTTTTTTTTGTTTTGTTTTTTTCCGAGACCTGGTTGTCTCGACGCTTGTAGCTAAATTCATCCATCCAATGAATGAAGCGGCAGCATGCTGTCTTTTCTTCAAAAAAAGAAAAAAAAGAAAAAAGTTGAGTTTATGATGAGTTTTGCAGCTAGAGTATTGGAGTGACAATAATTTTTTGTCACCATAGAATGATTTTATTTTTTTGGTTGTACTCTTTTTTTTTTTTCTGATATCGAATTACTGGTATTCTAATGATAAGACATAGAAACAGAAAGAGTGAGATCGTAGATTAGGAAAATAATCTTTCGATTCTGAAGATAAAATGAATTTGGACTAACAAAAAATTGCTGAACATATGTAACAGTTGCTGCCCTGCAATCCTTGAAGAATAACTGGCAAAATGTACCACCAAGCTGGGGCCAAAATGGTGATCCCTGTGGTAGCCAATGGGATGGAATTATATGCACCAATTTGAATGTAACATCACTGTAAGTAAACCAGTTCTATCAAATAATTATCTTCCAAAAAAAAAAATTCTCAATTATCTTGCTTCTTCTTATTTGAGAGACCTGAAAATTTTACAGGAGGTTACCATCCATGAACCTCAAAGGTCAAGTAACTGCTGATATAGCCCAGCTCTCTGCATTGACCTACTTGTAAGTCTTATTTTTCCTTTTAAGGCCAAAAAAAAAAAAAAAAAAAAAGGGGTTATAGATCAACAAATTTGTTGGCTTTCTTTTTTTGTCCCTGTGATTATCTGCTTTGTTTTTTTTTTTTTTTTTTAATGAATTTATTTGACAATATAAAGTAACTAGATTTTGAACTTGAAACCTCACATATAAGTAGCTCAATAGAGGGTCTTAGGTTGTTTCCTACTTGGATAGGACTGAGATTTTCTCATAATTTGTGTTTCTCTCCAGCTCTTATTTTGATGCATTCTATGCATAGAATAATTTGAGGCCTATTTGGGCCCGCTGTAGGATATAGTGTTGTTCGACGAGGTGTTGTTTTAAGTTGCGTCATTAGGAGAAGCACCGTACTAAAAATCCCTTTTCTAGTTACTCTTTATACCGGAAGCAGAAGCTTTGATTTAGAGCTTTTTCTGTTGAGACTCAGAATCTCATTTTAGCTTTCCACTACAGTTGTTTGTTGTACCTCTCGTAAAGATGTATGCAATTTTAGTCAGAAGCAAAAGAAGGACTAAACATGCAATTGTCGTCATTGATTAGTAGTTTGGTGGGTGCTCTCCTCTCACTCTTGTTACAAAAGTATGGTGGTAGTCCCATTTTTGGGCGGAAATTTTGGTTATCTATTGTTTTTCTTGCTCACCAAATGTTTGTTGTAATGCCACTGAGAAGTTCCTTAATCTTTCGCGGATAAGTACTGGTAATTAGTAGTCCCTCCCAGCAAAATTTTCAAGGAAAAGAGCTCTAGATTCCAAGTAAATTATAAGTACTTTTTATCTCTTTTGAATGAAATGGGTGTCAAGAAAATTAAGTTGTAGGAAATTCACAACATGAATGGTGATTGAAATGCAACAACAAGAGTTAGTTCAAGCAGAAAATACAGACATGATTCAAGTTGATGCTGATGATATCGACTATACAAATTGGAAAGTAATAACTAACACGAGTTTGGCATTGATAAGCTTCAAAAGAGAAGGAAATAGAATCATGGTTATGTGAAGGATTCTAACAGAAGCACTTTCAGGGACCTGTCTTTCAATCCCGACCTCGGCGGCCCACTTACTCCAAATATCGGCAATCTGACGCAGCTCACCACACTGTAAGTTCCAGCAGAATCTTTACATAATTTCCACCTCCTTTTTCCTGAATCATATTAGAAGAGGTTTTTACATATATATATATATATATATATCCTGTAAAATTATTTACTTAAACATGTACACCAACGAATCTGAATATTCATATATACCCCTCGAAAGTGCAGTTTCGATTCATCCGATTCATGCGGAAAGTTGCTTTTGTATCAGGAAAATATTTTCTGAAAAAAGGCGTTTTCGTAGGTAGAAAAGGATATGTTTTAACAAAGCAAGGTATCATATATAAGATAATTCAGATTTTGCAGGTGTATATATGTGACTGTTTTATCAGTTTACTGAATTCATTGGAATTGTTGTTTGTACTTCCTCAGAATCTTGGCTGGTTGTGGCTTCACTGGTAGCATTCCACAAGAGTTGGGCAATTTAAGACAGCTCAATTTCTTGTAAGAAGCGCTTAATTCATTCGTTTTACTTCTTTAGATATCCTTGCTCTAGTTATCGACTAATTCTTTTCTGTATATTTACATTTGCAGGGCTTTAAACTCAAACAAATTCACTGGGAGCATACCTGCTACACTCGGTCTGCTCTCAAATCTCAACTGGTTCGATTTGGCCGACAATCAACTGTCTGGACCTCTGCCAGTTTCGTCGAACTCAAACCCCGGCTTGGACCTACTTGTCAATACACAGCATTTGTACGTTGACCTTAATCCATTTTCTTCACTAATTCTCTGTAGGAGTAGGTCAAGAAACATATAAGACCATTAAATCCATTTGTTTTTTCGAAATTGCGAAGAACGGGGTTTCTTTCATGCTTTTCAAATTTAATATGTGATGCAAAATTTTGCATGATGTATGCGCAGTTTTGGATAATTCACGCTTGAATCCAGGCATCAATCATTAAAATTATGTATCGATCCAAAACTGTGCGTCTAGTCAAAAGTATATAGGTATTATAATTTACTCGAATATAAATAATCCTCTCTTTTCTGTCGTTCTCGCTGTCTACTGTTATCAACAGCCATTTCAACAAGAACCAGCTGACGGGACAGCTCCCAGAAAAGCTTTTCAACTCTTCGATGATCCTTATACACGTGTAAGCTAATGATTTTTCGCCTTTTTTTTTTTCATTCTGTCGATTTCAATGTCTATTTAGATAAAATGACAGTTATTTTATTATTATTTTTGGGCAGATTATTTGATGCAAATAAATTTACTGGGACAATCCCAACATCAATAGGAAGTTTGCCAGATCTCCAGATTCTGTGAGTGCCGTGCGAAACCTATCGAACCAAATCTATTTGTTCAACCTTTTCAATTTATAAATACATTTTCTCTTTTGATTCTTAGCCAACTGTCTGTTCTTTGAATGATAAATTGATGACTATTTGCTTCTTGAAACAGCCGGCTTGATAACAACCAATTCGACGGTAACATTCCTGCATCAATCACCAACCTAACTAGTCTTAACGAGCTGTAAGTAATCTGAGATCAAACATAATAAAGGCGGTAAAAAAAAAAGACAATTTCCATTTTTGCTAGATAACACTTTACTGCACCATTTTGGCAGGCACTTAGCAGGCAATGGGCTTCAAGGAAAAGTCCCAGATCTCAGTGCATTAACCAGCCTCAACTACGTGTAAGTAGTAGTTTTAATTGCTTATAGTTTTTGCTGAGAATGCTGCTTACAGTTGCAATGCCAGCAACTTTGGTTCGACTTGGTCAGGATTCGGTCAAGCTCTTCGAAATGAGAATCAGCTTTCGAGTTCTCATCAATGCGAATCGACTTTGACCAAGTCTTGACTTCGGGTCTCGCACATGCAAGATTGTGGCTAACTTTTTCATTGAAGTCTCCTCCACGGCTTCTTATGGCAGCAATCAGAGCTTTTGCTTTTGGGCGGGAAAGCTCAACTTCTGAATTCTTGTTAGCCAAACTCCTGATTTCCAGAAGCTTTTGCTTTCTGGAGTAGAGTTGTCTAGAAGCTAGGCAAAATAGTCGCTTACTGTGCACGAGTGATAAATGTCATGGCCTTTCTTTTTCATAATACAGGGATTTGAGCAACAACTCCTTCGATCCTACGGTTGCCCCGCCTTGGTTCTCGACACTGACATCTCTCAACGCTCTGTGAGTTACTCCGAGAAAATAATTGTTTAGTAAATTTACTTCGGTTTGCAATATAATTTCTAATCTAAAACCATACTACTTGTCAAAAATCAGATTTTGGCAGAGGGGAGGGCTTACTGGGCAAATCCCTACGTCGTTATTCGCATTGCCTCAACTGCAGCAAGTGTAAGTTTACAAGAACAACGTAAAATATCTTGGAATTTCGAGAATAGGCATCGGTCGTCATAAGCTTAATGATCATTTCATCCTTTTTCACAATTCCTGGCAGTGTGTTGGCTACCAATTCATTTAACGGCACGCTCAACATGAGCAGCAACCTCGGCCCAGACCTAGAGACTGTAAATTTCCAAGACAATGCTATTACACAAATCGATATCTCTCCGTCCTATGGCGACACCCTAATGTAAGTTTTGAATCAACATATCGTAGTTTATACTACAACTGAAATGATGCTTTTTTAAAAACATTTCTTGTTTTTTCCTTGTCTTCTGCAGACTTGTAGGAAACCCTGTGTGCTTAGACTCTCAATATGCAAATGGCTTATTCTGCCAGTTGAAGCAAAAGGTGGCAACTCCATACACTACCAGTCTAGCCAAGTGTGGTAACAGCAATACTTGCCCTATTGATCAGAGTCTAAGTCCTCAGAGTTGCTCTTGTGCCTATCCGTACCAAGGATCGCTGGTATTTAGAGCACCCTTATTCGCCGGCGTAACAAATAGTACACTGTTCCAGTCACTTGAGTCGAGCCTTTGGACTAAGCTCAATCTGGCTCCCAATGCAGTTTACCTTTCAGATCTCCACTTTGGTAGTGATGGCTATCTCTATATGCAAGTGCAGTTCTTCCCCTCTACCGGAATGCACTTCAACCGGTCGGAAATCATAAGAATCGGGTCCAGTCTAGCTAACCAAGTTTGGAAACCCCCGTCTATTTTTGGACCCTATTACTTCATTGGCAATTCATATTTCTCCACAGGTACTACTCATTCCCTTCTTTTTTAAGTAAATACATTTACACCAGTAGCCACTAATTTTATCGCAAAAATTTCACTTTGGTCATATTTGGCTTTTCGCAATCGATGCCACTGCACTTCCAATTTTTTAAGATCAATACTAGCCAGCAAGTCATGCCGATTTCGTTCGGTGAAGTGATGACATTGCAGATTTGCAGCTATCATCTATGATAGAAGAGGCCAAGTGCTCATAAAATAGATTTTTAGCAACTGAATCAGCTGCATTGTCATTGTTTCGTTAGAAACATTAATGAACGAGGTGGAACCAATGTTAGCAAAAAAGTCGGCATCAAGCGCTTGAAATGCAAGAAATTAAGGTTTAGTAACCTGCGCGAGTTTTTGAGCTACGTTCAGAGACAAATAGTGTAGTATAGCCATATTTTCTGGACTGTTAAGTTTTCTAATGTTTTCTTCTCGAAGAAACTGATGAAATTAGTATACATTATTAGGTGGGAGCGGAGGAAATTCCTCGATGAGTACAGCAGTTATAGCTGGGATATCGGTTGCTTGTGCTCTTCTTCTGATTGGACTTGTTTTTGTGGGGTTGTATGCTTTGCGACAAAGGAAAGCTCGAAGGGAGGCCAAAACAACCAACAATCCTTTTGGTAATGTCCCGAACCTATGATACGAATTGCGATAACAGAAGCTATTGTGCATCCAAAATCTCAACATTTTGGACGTAAATTTTTGAATATAATTTTGTAGATTAGGACCATGAAAGTGCAATAACTTGTTGACTACATATGAACATTTCAGCTTCATGGGGGGCTGGCGGCAAAGACGATGGATCCGCTCCACAGCTGAAAGGAGCAAGATGGTTCTCATTCGACGAAATGAAGAAGTGCACGAACAATTTCTCCGGAAATAATGAAATAGGAACTGGAGGCTATGGCAATGTAACTAAACCAAATTTTTGCCTATATTCTTACACGAAAGAAAACTTACTCGAGTGGCTCACATTTTGTGCAATTTACGACCACCTGTTGTAGGTCTATAAAGGAGTACTTTCGAGCGAGCAAGTCGTCGCGGTAAAAAGGGCACAACAAGGATCGATGCAAGGCGCATTAGAGTTCAAAACTGAGATAGAGTTGCTGTCGAGGGTTCATCACAAGAACCTAGTAAGCCTTGTCGGGTTTTGCTTCGATCAAGGGGAGCAGATGCTGGTGTACGAATACATTCCTAACGGGACGTTGAGGGATAACTTGATCGGTACGTCCTTTTTCCTTCACGTCATAAAGCTATTAAGTATTCAAATCCCGTACTTTACAAGATATCGGAACAGTACAGCCCTCGCCAATGGCACCGCTCATAATCCAATTCTTTCCTTTCCAAAATTTTCAATTTATAACTCTCGTTCTTCACGGATTTAAACACTTCTTGATGAAATCAGTAACGAGCAGGGGTAATCTTTGTTAGAAAGAAAAAGAATACCCAGTTCTAAAGTGTGTCGGTATGAGGTCCTATGTCGACAGCATGATAGTGTCTACACAGTATAGTGTGCGCGTCTTACCATGCCGACAAGTTCTGGGCACATATATGTGCCACGGCACTTAATTCTTTGTCAATTAAATCGCAGGGAAAGGCGGAAGACACTTGGACTGGACGAAGAGACTAAAAATCGCCCTGGATGCAGCTAGGGGACTAGCATATCTTCATGAGCTTGCCGACCCGCCGATCATCCATAGAGACATCAAGTCAGCTAATATCCTATTGGATGAGAACTTAAATGCGAAAGTTGCTGATTTTGGCCTTTCGAAGCTAGTCTCGGACAGCGAAAAGGGGGTTGTTTCTACTCAAGTCAAAGGAACATTGGTTAGTATATATTTTGACTGATCCTCACACTTCTAAATAAGTTGAAAGAAGTCTAAAATGCAGGAAATTCCACCCTAAATATCGCAATGTGTGTTCAGGATAATCTTAAAAGAAAGCTTTTCATTTTCTTGAATTATGTTTTTAAAATTTCTGGTTTATGATTGCAGGGCTATTTGGATCCTGAGTACTACATGACCCAACAACTCTCCGGAAAGAGTGATGTATATAGCTTCGGTGTGGTCATGCTTGAACTAATATCTTCGAGGCTACCTATAGAGAAAGGCAAGTACATTGTTCGTGAAGTGAGAACGGCGATCGATCAATACGACCAAGAGTACTACGGATTACAAGACATCATAGACCCCTCGATTAAAACCTCGGCCAAGCTCGTAGGCTTCAGGCGGTTTGTGCAGTTGGCAATGGAATGTGTCGAAGAATCGGCCTCAAACCGGCCCACGATGAATGAGGTGGTGAAAGAAATCGAAATTATAATGCAAAATGAGGGAGTAAGTACTGCATCAAATTCAGCACAATCATCTGCCACAGAGTTTGGCAAAGCAGGAGGTGCTCCTCACCATCCTTACGATGAGCAAGTACCGATAAGAGACGAGGGAAGCAGCGCTTTTGCATACAGTGGCGGATACTCATTCGAAGTGAATATCGAACCGAAGTAGACATAATTCTTTCATATTTTTTTTCCCTTTTTGTTGGTTTTGAGTCATGATTGTTTGTTCACAGTTTCAGACAATGCAGGTGATGTTGTGTATGTAAAACTACAAGAGATGTTCTTCATACTTGTTTCTTCTTTTTTCCTTTGATGATGTAAGTACTGCATCAAAGTCCTGGTTTGATTTGCACCAAAATGAAAGATTTATGCACACGAAATGCGCGCTTTCATGGCCAACTTTACAATCTGTCATATTTAGTTCTTTATCTGCATCTCTTCACTATTTCAAACCAGTAAAATTATACCAAAACTGAGGGTGGTTAATTCCTGCAATTTAACTCAGATAACAAATTCATTTGCATTTATTCTAGCACTTTGATTCATCTGTACATATCCCGGCATTATTAATTTTGTTTAGAGAACTATAACAACTAATCTGTTTGGAATTGTAATACGATGTGAAATGTAAAAGTATTTCTATTTCTTTTGTAAGTGGTACCGCATCATACTGATTTACTTTTGATATGATTTCTAGTATCTGTAAAACGAAAAGGCAACAAAAACAGAAAAAAAAAAAAAAAAAAAAATCAAAAGTAAAATTCAAAAACTTTTTTAAAAAAAATTTTAAAAATTTGGGCCGTCCGGCCCAGAAGCCATGGCGGCCCACATTAGAGAAGGAGAAGAAAAGGTCAAAACCCGCTAACTACCAGGAAAACAGGAGCCAAACACATGCACACAAATCCATGCACGAAGGAACGCAATACGAGGAGCAACGTGTGATGGAGAAGGGGGTGCGTTGACCGAGCCTGCTGGGTCAACCCATCCTACAATCCCACGTTATAAAATGCCCCAACACTCTCTCCACCATAGACCGAAGATCCCCGGTTAGCTTCTGGTCTCTTTTTTTTTTCCTTTTTTTTTTTTTAAGCACTGATCCATCCTCTCATCTCCTTCTCCCACAAAGCTAGCCGGGTTCTTCCATGGCCTCCTGATAAAAACCCAAAAAAAAATTCAAAATTTGCGCCTACTTCCTACTGCTTAATTCTTTTCACATAGAGTGAGAGAGGGGAAGAAGAGTGTTCGCAGGTTGGAAGAGAAAAAAATCTAGGCTGAGGATGTCGCGCGCGGCGGTGGTGGTGCTGTCGGTGCTGGCGGTGCTGGCGCTGGTGTGCGCGGAGGACCCGTACCATTATTTTACGTGGAATGTGACGTACGGGACGATCGCGCCGCTCGGCGTCCCCCAGCGGGCCATCCTCATCGACGGGCAATTCCCCGGGCCGGAGATCAACTGCACCAGCAACAACAACATCGTCATCAACCTCTACAACTACCTCGACGAGCCCTTCCTCCTGTCATGGTTAGGACGGGAATGATGATAATGTGATATCTTAGTCGATCACTTACCGCACGGTATATAGCTTGTTTTATTTATTTTGTGTGTTTGTGTGGGCGCGCATGCACTTAGGAATGGCATCCAGCATAGGAAGAACTCGTGGCAGGATGGGATGCAGGGGACGAACTGCCCGATCTTCCCGGGGCAGAACTTCACGTACCACTGGCAGCCCAAGGACCAGATCGGCACCTTCTTCTACTTCCCGTCCCTCGGCATGCACAAGGCGGCCGGCGGATTCGGCAGCCTCCGCGTCCACAGCCGCCTCCTCATCCCCGTCCCCTTCGACCCCCCTGCCGATGAGTTCACCGCCCTCATCGGCGACTGGTACACCAAGGACCACGCCGTCCTCGGCCGCCTCCTTGACGCCGGCCGCAGCATCGGCCGCTCCGCCGGCATCCTCATCAACGGCAAGGCCGGCAAGGATGCCGCCGGCAAGGACGATGCCCCGCTCTTCACCGTCGAGGCCGGCAAGACCTACCGCTTCCGCGTCTGCAACGTCGGCCTCAAGGCCTCCCTCAACTTCCGCGTTCAGGTCATCATTATCATCCATTCTTTTTAACTTGTCACGGAATTAATGAATGAATGGTGTTTTAATACTTCTTTTTTTTTTTTTTTTTTTTTATATATATTTCAGGGCCATGTCCTGAAGCTCGTTGAGATGGACGGGTCGCACACAGTGCAGAACACGTACGAGTCGCTGGACGTGCACGTCGGGCAGTGCTACTCGGTGCTCGTGACTGCCGACCAGCCCGTCGGTGACTACTACGTGGTGGCATCGACCCGGTTCGTGAAGCAGGTGCAGACGGCTACCGCGGTGCTCCGCTACGTCGGTTCCAGCACCCCGCCGTCAGCCGTCCTCCCCGAGGCCCCCGCCGGCTGGGCCTGGTCCCTCAACCAGTGGCGCTCCTTCCGCTGGAACCTCACCGCCAGCGCCGCCCGCCCCAACCCCCAGGGATCCTACCACTACGGCAGCATCAACATCACCCGCACCATCAAGCTCTTCAACGCCCGCGGCCGCACCGATGGCAAGCTCCGCTACGCCCTCAACGGCGTCTCCCACGTCAACACCGACACCCCCGTGAAGCTCGTCGAGTACTTCAACGTCTCCGACGGCGTTTTCAAGTACAACCTCATCGGCGACGAGCCCACCGCTGACGCCGCAGTCACCGTCGCCCCCAACATCATCACCGCCGAGTTCCGCACCTTCATCGAGATCGTCTTCCAGAACCCCGAGAAGAGCATCCAGTCCTACCACCTCGACGGCTACTCCTTCTTTCCCGTCGGGTCCGTATATATATTTATTTGCTGAACACATTTATATTTATACAGTTGACTGATCAGTAATGCTGCTTGAATTGCAGGATGGGGCCAGGAAAGTGGACGCCGGAGAGCAGAAAGGTGTACAACCTGCTGGACGCAGTGAGCCGGCACACGATCCAGGTGTACCCGCGGTCGTGGTCGGCGATCATGTTGACGTTCGACAACGCGGGGATGTGGAACCTGCGGTCGGAGATCTGGGAGCGCCACTACCTCGGGCAGCAGCTCTACGTCAGCGTCTTGTCGCCGGCGCGGTCGCTCCGTGACGAGTACAACATGCCCGAGAACGCCGTCCGGTGCGGCACCGTCATCGGCCTACCGCTGCCGCCGTCCTACGTGTGAGAATCAATAAAAATAAATAATAAAAAGGAACGAAAATTCGACGCTGCGGCAGCCGACGTGGCCCCGCCGGAAGGTCGACGTACGGCCGGCCGACTAACTATTTATTTATTTATTTTTTAAAGAGAAGAATTGAGAGAAAAAAATGAGAAAGTTTGCATGCATGCATGCATCGATTAATTAAGTTCGGATAATGTTGTTGTTGTAATAATGGTTAATTATGATAATAAAAGAAAAAAAAGGGGCCACTGCAATTTTTTTATTTAAATTTTTGGCGCTATATATATATATATATATATGTACTCGGATGCCCTCTCGATATTCAAATATGGGAGCATTTTAATTCATTCATTCAAATTATTGAATAATTAATTAAGTTTTCACAATTTAATTTGATTTATTTTTCTAAGTGCAATTAATTTCTACCGTTCTAAGTCATGATTTTTTGGAACATTTTTTTTTACGAGAACAAGTTGAAAAAAAACCCAATCATCCCCATCAACTTGCCCTTGGGGCAGACGGCCTCCTTGGCAAATTTTTTCAACTGCCCTTCGCAAGCCTTCCCTATCACCTATCTGGGTCTCCCTCTTACTCCCGGGAGGCTGCGCAAAACGGAGTACCTACCACTCTTAGAGAAGCTTGATAGCCGGTTGGCGGGTTGGAAAAGGCAGACTCTCTCCAGAGGCGGCCGTCTGGTCCTCCTCAACTCGGTCCTAACGGGTATCCCCTCCTTTTTTTGCTCTGCTTTCCGGCTACCGATCTGGGTCTCCAAATACATAGATAAAATCCGAAGGGGCTTCTTTTGGAAGGGAGAAAAACTCAACAGTGGCTTCCACTGCTTGGTGAAGTGGGAAAATGTATGCCGCCCTAAAAGACTTGGAGGTGTTGGCATAAGAAACTTGCACGCAGCCAACTCTGCCCTGCTGATGAAGGGCCTTTGGAGCTTCTTCTCTCCCCCCTTGATGCCGTGGGCCAAGTTTATTTGGGCGAAGCACTATAGGCTCAGACCTCCCTCGATAAACGGCAAAACCCCAGCAGGATGCTCTCCAATCTGGAGGGAGATGATTAAGCTGGCTGCCCCCTTCTTCACGTCGGTTAGCTTTGATCTAGGAAATGGCAAATCCACAGATTTCTGGTCGGCAAGGTGGACGGGGGATTTCGCTTTGAGATACTTGTTCCCCAACCTTTATGCAGCCTCATCATCCAAGAAGGTTTCGGTCAGCACCTGGCTCCAAAGATTCGAGTCGACTGCGTGGGCCGACTTTCCCCTTCCACTCACGAGCTTACAACAGACTGAGCTACTTACGTTTTCAGAAGCCTTTCACAACTGCGAGCTCTCCAACAGCGCAGACGGAATAAGATGGCGCTGGACCCCCTATGGCACCTTCTCCACCCGAAGCGCTTACTACTTTCTAGTGGACTCTGGAGTCAAGGATGGGAAGATTAACTTCTTTTGGAAGGCCAAAGCTCCACTTCGAGTCAAGATCTTCCTATGGCTAGCAGCAAGAAATAGACTACTGACGGCTGATAATCTGGTAAAGCGAGGATGGTTGGGACCAACGGTTTGTCTGTTCTGCTTCAGGAGCGAGGAAACACTGCAGCACATCCTCTTTGAGTGCACTTTCGCCCGATCGGTATGGAGCAGTATAACGGCTGGCCGATTGACAGATAGCACACAATGGAATGTGGTTTCGGGCGACCTGGCATTAAGATGGCGGCGTCTCAGAGCTTTGAGAGCAACATCGGAAAGATCCCTCCTCGACCTCGCTTTCGCAGCGACTTGCTGGGAACTATGGAAAGAAAGAAATGCGAGAATATTCAATGATCGCCAATCGTCCATCGAAGAGCTGGAGCATAGAGTGAGAATAGTGGTTAATTTTTGGGTTTTGAAGACTAGGGAGTAGTGGGTGCTCTGCTTGGGGTTTTCTCTGGGATTTCTTGGAATAACAAGCAAGCTTGGCTTGGTTCCAAGGGTCCCCCATCCTCCTTTCTTGCTCTATCACTACACCCCCCTCTACCTGTATGTGCACTCAAATAGGGTATATCCCTGTTTAATCAAAAAAAATTTTGATTTTTAGTGTAATCAATTGAAACTCTATTGTTTTATGCACTTGAACATAAATTTTCAATTCTTAAAACATTTAATTTTACTATCTAATTGTTTTTTTTTTTTTTTCTGAAAACTTCTTTGTTAAATTCGGCTAGAATTTAACAGTTCTTATTATAAATATATATGTGTAATACACTACCTAATACGTACTAGAAATTTTCATTAACTTTGATAAGAATTTAAATTAAATATACTATAAAATTAGATAGTAAAATTAAAAGCTTTATAGTTCAAATATTTATTTAAGACAGAAATAATTCAGGTTGATATGTACATTTTTAATTTCTCTTTTAGCAAATTACAATTATGTAGCTTATTTGGATGTAAGACCTGTTTGAAAGGGGTAAGTAATTTCTTACCCCACCAAAGTCAAAAGACTAATTTCTTTGCAATTCTAAGAACTAGTTTGATAATTAATATAGTAGCTAAAATTATTATTTTTATATTATAAAAAATTTAAAATATTTAAAAGTAGTTATAATTTTTTTTTTTTAATATTTTAAAATAATGATTGCAATCGTCTCTGAAAAAATATATAATTATATTTTTTTTGATGGTGATTATAGTTATAAATGTAAACGGAATGAATCTCGAAGCGAAATAAATTTGAAGCAAATCAGGATGGGAGTTAATTTTTGATGAATTTTTGAAGAATCAAAAAAAATTAATCAAAAGAATAAAAGAGTTTTTCGTCTTATATATATTTTTTATATTTTTTATTTTTATTTAACGCCCCATTTAGTTCAATACCTTTCGAGTCAAGAGCTCTACCAGAACAAATTCATTTGCATATCTAAGTGCGGTAGTCGTAATTTGATAGTATAAAATGAGACTTTTAATCATTATATTACTAGACTATATATATCAAAGCAGCCGTGTTTTTACAACGGTCACGATTAGGGATGTCAACCAGCCGAATACGAGCGAGCTGCGGTCGGCTCGTGTTCAGCTCGTTTAATAAACGAACTGAACACGAACTGAGTCGTTTAAATATCGAGCTGAAAAATTCAGTTCGTTTATTAACGAGTCGAACACGAGCTGGCTCGCGAACAACAAGTTTGATTTTCATTCCTACTATTAGGTGTAAAGTTGAAAAAAATTTAAAAATTAAAATTTATCTAATAATTAAAATTTATAAAAAATTAATGGTCTAAAATTTAAATAGTAAAATATATATATATATATATATATATATATATATATATATATATATATATATATATATATATATATATATATATATAGAGTTGGGCTGGAATGCTATTGATAGCACCAACCCAATTTTGCCACCCATTTTATAGCCATTGGATTGCATTGAGATTCGTGCAAGCCCTTTAATTAAAAAGAAAAATTTTTTATTTTTTACTTTTTTTTTTTACTTTTTCTTTTCTCTTTTTTTCATTAAAGAGCCTACACGGATCTCAATGCGATCCAATGGCTACAAAATGGGTGGCAAAGTTGGGTTGGTGCTATCAATAGCATTCCAGCCCAACTATATATATATATATATATATATATATATATATATATATATATATATATATATATATATATATATATATATATATATATATATATATATATATATATATATATATATATATATGTATATATAGAGCAATGCTACATGTACACCCCGAAGGAGTGTACATCTTACATCTCCACCTCTTTAATGGTGGCGATATTTTTTACGGGTCACATCGAGTGACCCCTCATCACACCCCCACCCTTAGATGGGTGGGGGTGTGAGATGTACACCCCTTACGGGTGTACAAGTAGCATTTTCCATATATATATATATATATATATATTCGAACTGTTATCGAACCGAACACGAGCGAGTTGACTCAAACTCGTGTTCGGCTCGTTTATTAAACGAGCTGAAAAATTCGGCTCGTGTTCGGCTCGTTTACTAAACGAGCGATTCGATCTCGAGCTCATTTCGAGCTGAACACGAGTTGGCTCGCGAACAACGAGCTGGATTGCCACCCCTAATCATGATGTGCCGACATTGGTACCGTAACAAATACCAATATCTAAAACTTTGTCAAAATTACGAATTCAATCTCAACAACCTCACAAAAACAAACATATATGACCCCAATACATTTTGCAAGATATATTTTTATTTTTGTAGTGTAAGTTGCTGTGCAGTGTCACTACTTTTAAAAAAGCATCAGCTAGCTGGTAGGCAAAGTACACTTTGCATGGTGAGGCTCCCACATTCTCACATGATCACATCTTAATCACATCATTAAATTAATCATGCCATAAAGTACTAAATGCAACTTGTCCTCAAGATATTGATAGCTTCAAAGGGAAAAAAAAAAAAAAAAAAAAAAAAAAAAAACAGTGGGACCATCACCTAAGACAGCAATCATCTATTGCTTTCCTTTACTCCAAAGTTATAAATAATTAATGTACACAATACTGAATATTAATTGCATAATAAATAGGAATAATCAGTACTGACTAGGGCAACTGGTTGATATTTCAAATTGAATCTTTGATCAGTACTGCTTAGTGCAGTTCATTGATTTGTTAAATAATGATTCAGACGCCGATTTTTATAAATAGTATATATATATGTTAAGTTTGGAATGAAAATTATGAATCTTTTTGAAAGAAAAATTTAAAAAGTGATAGTGTAAAGATGCATGTTATAATAGTTTCTATGCTATTCCAATATTCATGACTTAGCTATTGTCATTTTTTTTTTTGCATAAATCTTAATAATAAAACATAATATTATCACCATATGTCAAAAAATATATATATATGAGCAAGGTTATAAAACAATTTATTCTCATGAGTTTTTTCTTTCAGATGCAGCAAAAAAAATATAAAATAATTATTTTATGCGAAAATATTAGATTTATTTTGATGATTAGCAGTGATGTTTTCAGACGTGAGAAATTTTATTAAAAATTAAATTGTGTAGAGAAGTAGATATTTGGAACTGTGTCGATATTTTTGGATAGTACACGGGCTATATATATATTTGACAAAATAAATACGAAAAGAAAAATATTGTTTGTAAATTTCTAAGTAGAGTGCATAATTTATATCTCATTTATTTTAAAATAAAATAAAATTTATTAGTTATTTTAAAATAATTAGTGAATAAATTTTTATTTTGGATTAGATGGAGTGTATATCGTATATTCAATTTTAGATGTATGAATAATATTGCTCATTAAAAAAATACTACTTATATATTATATTTAAAATGTACATTTTATTTCGTATTTATTTTGAAATGTAATAAAATTTATTAATTATTTTTAAATAATCAATAAAATATATTTTATTTTTAAATAATTAAAATATATATCAAATATTCTATTTGGGATGTATTATCGTACGAATAACATGGCTCAATAAATAGAGCAATATGCAAAAAGCATTTTGTCAATAAATTCTCAAAAACAAAAGTCATGTTGATGGGGTAAAAACTAAAAGGCAACCATGTCCTTTTACCCGAGTAAAAAACAGGTCACTTCAATTTGCCTGTTTGGAAAACCACTACTCTGTCAGAGTTACATGAATTTGACTCTTTCCTTTTAAATGTGAACGTTTTCCATTAAATTCTATAGACACTATAATTTTTTATATAATTATTTAAAATTTATAAATATTAATAATTTAATATTTTTAAAATATAAAAAAAAATTATATATTGTTGAGATTAAAAAAATTATCAAGTGACAAGAAATACGGTTAAAATAATCGAATTAATAAAGTCCTGTTAAAGAATGACACGTGGTACGAAGAATAGTCAAACAGGTCAACCAATCTGAACGAATTACGAGCCAATATATGAAAGATACTTAGTTTTTGACAACAAATAGAGTTGGATTGGTTGTCCAAGTAAACGGTGGGCCATCGACTCCCTTAGTCGATAAATTGTAATTTTTCTAATGAGAAAACGGTCTTCGCCTCTATGAGCCAAATAGGAATACAGACCGAAACTTAGAAGGAATAATTATAAAAAACGAAAAAGGAAAAATTACATGACGCGAATCTCACGATCAACGCAATTTTAACAAGTAACACCTTATATCAACGATTGTCGAGTATTACGCATTAATCCATAACGACAAGCAATGTTCGGAAATGAACATGGACAGAAAAGACGCCACTACTTACTCGATGAGAAAAAATTTCGAAGGAAAAACAGCCGAAGAATACATCATTCTCCGTAAACAGCGATTAATCCCAAGAGAGGTTCGTGCATGTATAAATAAGCGAATTTTCTTCTGATAAGGGATCCTGCAATCGTGTAAGCCAGTGATCACACCAGTACTTCAATACCTTCAATTCATGTATCTACAGCTTTCCTAAACTAGATTTACCGATCCTTATAGCTTTCTTAGATAGATTTATCGTTTTCCTCTACCGCTTTCCTTACAGCATTTCTAAAAGTAGTTCAAATCTTGTAACCGAATCTTGCAACCTTATCCGTTTTGAGCAATATAAAGTGATTCGTTGTTTCGGCTAAGTGAATTCCTTTAAGAACTTCAAGTTTCATTTTGTTTGGGCTCTTCCAAGCCGAGATTCGCTCATCGACCTAATCATTTGAGTGAAAAGAATCTGATCGAGCGGATCCCTCATCGACCTAATCATTTGACATGCGGCGCATTCAACTCAGAGGGTTAATTACGAAGCCGATCGCAGACCGGACCAGATCAACGGTTAAATCTCGCTTGGCTAACTTTCGGACCCTAACATATATATATATATATATATATATATATATATATATATATATATATATATATATATATATATATATATATATATATAACTAGACTATGTACTATACTATCGGTACTAATCACTTAATACTATTAAATATTCTGCAGTTAGATAAAAAAATGTGTGATTAAGATGATAATGATTTTTTAGAATTTAGTGGGTGATTGATGAAATAGTATAATCTAAGAGTTAGAATTGTTCAAAAAAAATAGATCTAACGATAAAAATCTTGATAATACAAAGTGCTTAATTGATACTATTGATAGTATAGTAGTCAGACTATATATATATATAATATATATATATATATATGGAGAGAGAGAGAGAGAAAGAGAGAGAGAGAGAGTCTGGCTACTATACTATCGATAACACCAAGTACTTGGTGCTACCAAATTTTCACCATTAGATCTATTTCTTAATTTGATCATTTTCATCTCTTAGATCATATTATTTTTTCAACCACCTAATAAATCCTATGACTCACTATCATTCTAGCCACACATCCTTTAATATATATATAGTTCAACTATTATGATATCGATAGCACAAAGCACTTGGTGCTACTAAAATTTATGCCGTTAAATCTATTCTTTTGATCATTTTCATTCGTTAGATTATACTATTTTCCTACCATTCATTAAACCCTGGGAACCCATTATCATCCAAACTGCATATCTGTTTATCCAAGATTCAAAAATCAAATAGCACTAATGACTTGAAGCTATTAAATAATATAGGAAATGATCAACGAGATAAATCTAACGATAAAAAAAATTAATAGCACCAATTACTAGGTACCGATAGCATATATATATATATATATATATATATATATATATATATATATATATATATATATATATATATATATATATATATATATATATATATATATATATATATATATATATATATATATATATATATATATATATATATATATATATATATATATATATATATATAGTCCGGCTAGAATACTATCGATAGCACCAAATAATTGGTGCTATCAAGTTTTCAACCGTTGGATGAAAAGATATGCGGTTGGGATTATAGTGGTCCCCTAAGATTTTTACTATTCAACCAATCACCTAGTAAACCCTAGGGGATCACTATAATCACAACCGCATATTTTTTCATCCAACGGCTAAAAACTTGATAGCACCAATGGCTTGGTGCTATATATATATATATATATATATATATATATATATATATATATATATATATATATATATATATATATATATATATATATAGTTCGGCTACTATACTAGAAAAAGTATCAAGTAATTAGTGCTTGTAAGTTTTCTACTGTTAATTAAATTTATCTTTTTGACTAATTTTAATTCTTAGATCATTCTATTCCACCAACCACACACTTAATCCAAGAAGTGCTTCTATACTTTTAAAAATATCAAATCATTGGTGTTTGTAAGATTTTTAATTTTTGGATGAAAATATGTATGGTTAGAATGATAGTGAGTCCCTTGGATTAAGTGGGTGGTTGGTGGAATAGAATGATCTAAAAATTAAAATTAGTCAAAAAAATAGATGTAAAAAAATTATAAGCACTAATTTTTTAGTGCTTCTACCAGCATAATAGAAAGACTCTTTCTCTCTCTCTCTCTCTCTCTCTATATATATATATATATATATATAGAGAGAGAGAGAAGTGCTAGGTGTACACCCCAAATGGGGTGTACATCCTACACCCACCCCATCTTGGGGTGGGTATTCATCCACTCGTCACATCATGTGACGAGTGGAATTCACCCACCCCTAGGATGGGGTGGGTGTAAGATGTACACCCCATTTGGGGTGTACATCTAGCATTTTCCATATAGAGAATGACAAGACTAATTTAAATTTTGTTCGTAATTGTTATAAATATTTTATTATCTCAAACAATATTTTAATTTGCTTTATAGAAAAAATAACATTTGGATAAAAGTATATAAAATTATATTTTTTATATATATTTAAATATTAAAAAAAAGGTATTATTTGATGAGATAAAATATAAGTAATATATTTTGTAGAAAACCACCAATGAGAAATGAGGAAAATTGGGTTGAAGCGTAGCCATGCATACACACGAGTACACGACACACGAGGGAAGTACAACACCAGTCGCGCTCAGCGACCGAGGGCAGGGGAGGGCCCCACCTGCTGCAATCGAAATTATTCGCGCGGGGGTGGTAACGTTGCGCTCACATAATCCGCGGTCCAGCGAGCGACGCGTGGACCCACGTCACGCGTGGGCCCCGCGCGTCAGTGCCAGTGCGCCTGCATGCACCGTCAACAATGTGTTTGCTTCTGGATCTCTCCGCCCCTTCTCGCCGACGATTACGATCCCAAAAAACAAAAACAAAAAAAAAATTATAATTACATGGGACCCCCTCAACTTTAGAAACTTTTGAAAACGACCGCTCAAATTTAACCGTTATCAATTTAAATTATTTAATTTGGTAGAATTATAAATCAGCCTGATATATCTGTAGCGGAGAATGCTAATAAAATTAATAATAAAATTAATTTGTACGTGACAATTAAACTCTTTATATATATCAATCAGTAGGATATTTTAAAAATATTTTAAATATATTGACATATTAATCTAGATTTGAATTAAAATATGTTTGAATTTAAAGACGTGTTGTACTTTAAACCCGTATCTACCGTAATATGCGACCCATACTCGACCCATCTCCATTTAAGTTGCTTCGTATCTTGTCCTTATTTGGAGCAGATTTTGTACAATTCCATCCTAGTCTTGATACTTTTTGGTGTAGATATCCCGGGAGAAAAAAAGAAGAAGAAGTAGAAGAACAAATGCAAATTACAGAAGTTTGAGGGGCACACGTGCAAAAGCGCGACAGTGAAACACTATTGATGATGCAATTTCATAAATTTGGAGTGCTAAAGTACGAAAAAATAAAAAAGAATCGATAACCATCGCCTCTGACGCTTCTATTTTATTTCTCAATCAAAATAAAAAGAAAACGAGAGAGAGAGAGAGAGAGAGAGAGAGATCACATTTGAGAGTGAGAGTGAGAGTGAGAGTGAGAGTGAGGAGTAAGAGAGAGAGAGAGAGAGAGAGAGGGAGTACGGATGCGAGCTTTGGAGCATCAATGGTGGGAAGAGGCGACGCGATCTCCTCCGATCGACGCATCTAATTAGGGTTTTGGGGCCTCCACGAAGGGCGCGTGAGGAGGAGGAGGAGGAGTAGGAGGAGGAGGAGGAGGCTACGGTGGCAGATCGGAGGAAGAAGACGGAGAGGAGGAAGAGGGGGCGATGAAGGGCTACGCCGCGGCGGCGCCGCCGGGGAAGCGGAGGTGGAGGTGCCTCGCGGTGGCGGTGCTCGCCCTCGTTTTCTGCTCCCTTCTCGTACCCCTCGCCGTTCTCCTCGGCCTCCACCACAACCGCTTCCCCTCCGGTGCGTGCTTCCCCCCGAGAACCCTAGCGCTCGCCCCCGATCTCGCTTCCCGATCGCGTTTCCGCGGCCGAGATCCCGGTTGTGGTTGGCATTTTGCTCCGGAACTAGGGTTCCGGCGAGATCCGTCTCCGGATCTCTCCCTCAGATGCGAGATCCGTGCTCTTCCTAAGTTTTTCTAATTGCAAATGATGGGTTCGTGGAGAAATCGCTGATTCCTATGTGTTTTTGGTGTGCAGGGTACTTAACTGATGATCACTCGGCATCGGTGAGAATTATCAAATTTTGCTACTACAATGGCGTAGGAATAGGCTTACTGTTATTGTTTTCTTATCACTTGATTTTGATGGTTGTGTAGGAATTTAGCTTTGGGGTCTACGAGCATCTTGATGGTGGTAGAGGGCATAGTTCTTCACAGGTCATTATCATTTCACTGTTTTGTATCTTTCAATTTTTTATGATTTGCTGGATTAGACAATGGGGTTGGCTATCGCTTTCCTGTTTGATTGGAAATTGAATTGGTTGAGATGTTGGCATTTTTGTTTTATAAATTATCAGTGATCTTTTGTGCTTTGCAGGGGGATGGGTCGAGAATTGATGTCCTCGTGAAGAAATTGGCACCAACTTTTGCGAAGGTCCACTCTCCACTAGCTTGAATCTAGAATTTTTGTCGAAAGAACGTGAAATTACTTCACTAAGTCTTTGGTTTTGTCAGTTCAATGGTTTAATCACTTGGTAATTAAATCCTCCGTAAGGACCTCCAAAACATGAATAACCTAGAATATTCTTTCCACTTCCGAAAAGACCAAAGCTATAATCAAATTTTGGGTCTACGACGTTTGTTTATCTTAGGAACTTTTATCAAGTTTTCTTGAATTTTGAATGGTTACTCCATCTGTGTTCGGATACTCAAAAGAAACATACGTTCAATACCTTTAGGAAAAATGTCTTGCAGTTCTACGGTTTCTTAGAATGGGGTAACACATGGGACAAAGCGGAAAATCTTTTCATCTGGGCAAGTTTCACCCTTCATCTTCTCTTCATAACTGTTGTAAACCCAATCTCATGTTTCAGTGACTAGTGAGTAGTGAGCAGTATCTAGTGGAATCCTTAAGGTGCTCGACCAAGTTCCTAACAAGTCAAGCTTTTGTAACTTGAATATCTTGAATAGATATTTAGTGCTCCTTGCACAATATGTACACTGTCTTCTATTCGGTATTGAGGAGCATAGAAGTTCTAGTCTACGGTCTGCATAAATAATATTGGCTGCCTGCACTACAGTATCTTTGTCATTTGATTCGGGTTAAAAATATATACACTATATTGTCAAATTTGATTTAGATGCCCTCATTTTGGAGCATTTATTTTTACTGCTTCATTTTAGTCAGCATCCAATAATTTAGATTCCAACGTAAGGGTGAAGCAGGTCAAATTGCTGTGAATCTTAATATCTTTGTTGACTTGGCTTATCCAATTGTTTGAAATATCTTCATGTGCCTGTGTTGCAGGATCTGACCACCAACATAGCAGGTCGGTCTGACGGCAATGGATATGAAAAGGATGGTAGATCCACTAGTGACAATGTCCAAGCTAGTGTACTTCCAAAGGGTGCTGTCTCTAAGAATAATCCCGCACATTATAAAAGTATGGATTCAAAATTCAAGTGTTTGGAGTTCACTATGTATTACGAAGAAATAGGAAGTTTTACTTGTTTAATTTTCTTATTCTTTGAGACAAGTTTTGTTACTTTTTGTTTACACTATGCAGATAGGGACACACAGCAAGTTGTGTTGAGAGAACCACCGTCTCTGAGTACAAAAGTAAGATTATTTTATCTGCTTGCAAATGCTTTCCATCCTTTAGATCAGCTTTAACCGTGCAACTCTTTGAGCAAATTACCTTACTTTGGCCGATTAATTAGTCTAGTCTCATTAATTTACAAATTTTCAACTTCTATCTTAAAATTATTATTATTATTATTATTATTATTTTGATTATCACAGAGTGATGGCATTGATGGGAAGGAGAATGTTACAGAAGGTTCAGCTGGTGATGAGAGTGGAAAATTTTGTCAGCTTTTATTTGGAAGCTACTGCCTTTGGTCCCTAGAACACAAGGAAGTAATGAAAGATTCCACAGTGAAGAGACTTAAAGATCAGCTGTTTGTCGCCAGAGCTTATTATCCGAGTATTGCAAAACTTCAGGGGCAGGAGAAACTAACATATGAGCTGAAGCAGCACATTCAAGAACATGAGCGGATGCTTAGTGAAGCCATTTCAGATGCTGATCTTCTGCCAGTGTAAGAAATATCCGCTATCTGCCAACTCTTCAGCTTTCTTTCTGACTTGTTACTGATTGGTAAAGTTGTAATTGCAAGCCAATAGTGATGTAAAAATCACTATTTGCTCGCAATTTCCATCGGCTCCCAGTTACTATTGGTCGTTTAAGTTAGAAAGAATTGATGCTCAGTTAGATAATATTTTTCTAATGAATGTTGGAGCTTTTAGCCTTCTGCCATTGCATATTATAATGAGCACCACTTGTTCTTTTAATTTGATTTAATTTTTAAAGCCATTACATTAACTTGATCCTTTAGCGTATGGGTAAGTTAGTTCTGAAGAGAGTGGTAATCCTTTTCAGGGTCGACAAAAAGATAAAGAGGATGGATGAGATTATTGCAAAAGCCAAATCATGCACAGTAGACTGCCATAATATTGACAAGAAACTCAGACAGTTAGTAGATCTCACAGAAGATGAAGCTCATTTTCACATGAAGCAGAGTGCATTTCTCTATCACCTCGGTGTTCAAACCATGCCAAAAAGTTTCCACTGCTTGTCAATGAGACTGACTGTAGAATATTTCAAGTCCTCATCTGTGGATATGGAGCTGCCAGATGCTGACAAGCTTGAAAACCCCAACTTCCACCACTATGTTATCTTTTCTCTTAACGTGCTGGCAGCTTCTGTCACTGTTAATTCCACCGTGATGAATTCTGAGGTACGGAACTCTCGTATATTTATCAAGTGTGAAGCACTTTACATCTACCTTCTGTCACTTACCACATTCTTTTGTAGTATTTCAGGAATCTGAAAATCTTATCTTCCATTTGGTCACCGATAGGCAGAATTTTTATGCATGCAAGCATTGGTTTGTGAGAAACCGTTACAAAGAAGCTACAGTTCATGTTCTTAATTTTGACGATCTAAAAACTGAACATTTGAACAATCTAGGGATCCAACAACTATCTCCATCTGAGGAATTTCGTATTTCAATTCGTAATAATGCTCGACAATTGCCTATGCTGATGAGAACTGAATACATCTCGGTTTTTGGTCACTCACACTTTCTTCTAGCTGACATATTCTCGAATCTGAATAAAGTGGTTGTTTTGGATGATGATGTGTTGGTCAAGAAAGACTTGTCATTCTTGTGGAACCTTGATTTGGGAGGAAAAGTGATTGGTGCAATTCAATATTGTCGAGTCAGATTACGCCAACTCGGAGCTAATTTGGGTGGATTAAAACATGATGCTAATTCTTGTGCCTGGATGTCTGGATTGAATGTCGTTGATTTGGAGAAGTGGAGGGACCGCAAGGTTACTGGAATTTACCATGGGCTCCTCCGGAAGGTTAGTAGCACTATTCATTGATAGTATGCAGGCTTGTGTTTTGTAGAATTATTGATTCAAGATGTTTTAAATGTCAGAATATATCAACCAACTGTTGGATTTTCACGACTGTTTCAGTGGTTTATTATTTTTTGTTCTGATCTTGCTGCTTGCTCGTTGAGTTTGATAGAGTAGATATGAGTTACTTCAAATTTAGTTATTTCAATTTTATTTCAATCTCAATAAAGTCCTCGGGAGTTTTGATTTTGGAATTTAGTCCCTGAATTCTGTTTAGTGTAACAATCAGACCATTCCGTAAAGATGGCACATCAAGCTAATCTTTACAGGTCAATATTACAAAATTGATACTCTGAGGATATAATTGAAATCAGTGTTGTGCTTCGAGGACTGAATCAGTGATTAACTTATAAGGATTTTTGTTAATTAATGGTAAATCAATGATCAGTATAGAGCAATCTGTCTGTTGCTTTACTTTCTGAAGTTCAAGTTCTACATGCTTTTCTTTCGACAGTTTCACAACGGCAGCGAAGCATCATGGAGAGCTGCTACGCTTCCCGCAACCTTTCTTTCATTTCAAGATCTGATATATCCTCTACAAAATAGCTTAGTCCAGTCAGGTCTCGGTCACAACTACGGAGTTACTCATGGCGCGCTAAAGAGGGCCGCCGCTCTGCATTATAATGGCAACATGAAGCCTTGGCTCGAACTTGGTATCCCGAAATACAAGAAGTATTGGAAGAAGTATCTTACCCGGGAGGAGCAGTTCATGAGCAACTGCAATGTGAACCCATAGCTGCAAGTATTTGCGATTTAGGGTTGCTGAGATTACAAAACTGGGAAAGGAACAGAGAGGACGGTAGTTGATTCAATCTAATGAAGTTTAGTGAAAAATCTATATATTGGTTTGAAGCACAACGGTGATTGCAGATGATACCAAGGATGGTGCGATCCTGAAGAGCAATAAATGGTTATTTTGTGATGATAGCGAAAAGGCGAAAATGCAGAAAGAAATATCTTGCATACAGAAATTACCCTTCATCACTTTGGTCACGAGATTCGTACCCTAGGGGTGCTCTTACAGGTAAGTTTAGGTATTAGTTGATTGCATTATTTGTTCTTTTTGATATAGAAGAGTCTTCACTTGGCACTTCCTAATTGGATAGATGTAGATTGATTCCTCTTCCTTTTTCTTTTTTTTTTTTCCTTTTTCTTTCTTTTTTTCTTTCCCAACGGTTCAATTTTTACGCCCTTGTTGTTCAATTTTCTTCCGCAAGAAGGGTTTTTTTTTTTTTTTTTTTTTTGGATCTATTATTGGCAATTCTTTGTTTTATTTGAGCACTTGCACATGAAATGGAATCATCTCCTTATGACTTTTTTTGATTGTCTGTGGGAAACTCACATTGCTTGTGCATCATCTGTCCCTTTGCTTCGAAATTCGCGAGTTCGTCGTTTCAATTTTCACGTGTAATTTAGCTATTTTCATCAGAGTTTAAATGTGTTCTTTCTTTCTTTTCCATACAAAATCGACACAGCTCCGCAGACACGCGAAGCACAAGTTTTAAAATAGAGCTTATTTATTTTTGACTAAGTTGTAAATAATTTATTTCAAAGAGTACCTTCGTCTTGTGGGGTGTTGATTGTCAAATTTAGATTTCATGCTCGTGCCTCTTAAAAGTTAGAATTTTGAGGAAGCGGTCACACTCAAGCCCACTCTTTAGGCCACGCTGGGGAATTCCTTTTCTATTTTGGCTTCAATTTTCTACGCAATTAATTTTAAAGTAACGAGCATTGCTTTTTCTGTTCCTTTCTTTTCCGTTTGTTTTAAGTAAAGCAGTGACTGCCGACGCATTCGAATCGATTCCAAAGAAGTAGACAGATCTTGATCTTGCCAGCAGAAGGAGGGCACGCGATCTGCTGCTTTTCTTTTTTATGAGTAAAAAAAAAAAAAAAAAAAAAAAAAGGAAGGGAGAAAGTGAAAGGAAAAGAAAACGGGTGAAAAAGCAATTTGATACTTATCTTCTTCCTCAATGTTGCGTTTAAACCTTTACCTTTACCTTTACCACACCAAACCCGATCTTGTTGAAGGTCGCTTCCAGTTTCCTGCATAATTCTCTGCATTCCGTATTTTTACTTCCACCCAAATTCGCGGGTTGTCGAAATTTAGTTTTACTATTTAATTTTTTAATTTGTTTGATTTGAGTCAGTCAATTGTACTTATTTTAAAATTTGAATACGTTATTCATATTTATAGGTTTAGTCAGTATGCTTTATATTATTTTTATAATTATAAATTTGTAAATATTAGCAATTAGTTTAAATTTTAAAGTGAGAGTGGTGCTGACGGATTCAAATCAAATAAATTGAGAGATTAAACAGTAAATTCAAAATTTTAAAAAATTACATAATTGATTTATAGTTCCTATGAATTCTGTACGTTTTCCCCTTTATTAATATACATTAACGGATCCAAACCTATTAGACTTAGTAATACACACTAAATTGATGCACTGTTTAAAGCTTGAAAAAGCTAAACAAGATCAAAAGTTTAACTCTCATCTATTGAAGAACTCAGAATAAGGTCATAAATATCATTCTTTCTTTATAAGGCAGTTTCTTCTAGGTTACAAAAAAAAAAAAAAAAAAAAAAAAAAAAAAGGTTTCACTGGCTCCTCCACACTTTATTTGGCAGAAGGCAGTAACACAAGAGATCATGAACAAAAGTGCTTTTGCTAAAAGCCCAGAAACATAAATAACCAGCTTACTCAGATCCTTTTCCTATTAGTTAAGCATACACCCAGAAGCAGATTAAAATTCCTGGGTAGCACTTCAAAAGAATTCGAAAAAAAAATTGGTCACTTAAATAGCGAAATATTCTGAAGGTTATTATTTGTGTCATTTTCGGCCACCATCTTATCCCAGGGACCTCTGCAGTGCTTCTGCAGCTCGACGTACTTCTCGACGTCGAAATTCTGCTTCTGGTATAGCTTTCTCCGTCGCGAGTAGAAAAGCCGTTCCATGAAGTCCTGATAAGTCGGATCCCTCGATGTTATCAGGAAATAGCTGTAGCCGACGAGGAGGCCGCTGGTGGTGGCGAAGAACGCTATCGGCTCCATAACGTCCCACGAGAACTCCCAGAACGTAAGTCGAAAGAAGATGCCGATTTGCGCGACGAAGAAACCTAACCCCGACCAGAGGATTCGTCGGACCTGCTTGTGCGCGAGCCCCTCGATCTCTTCCTTCTTCTGCTGAAGCTGCTTCAGCTCTTCCTTCCTCGGGTCGTTCTCCGGTGCGAGCGCGAGCGGGACGGCTCTCCTCACAAGATCTACGACCTACAGAAGAGTGCGATGAAATAAGCAGTTAGGATCAAAGGCAAATTCGATTTTCTGGTTGTTCCATACATCAAATACATGGCTTCAACAATACATTACATGATTGTTTAGGTTGATGTATTTCCGAGTGTGACAAGGAAATGAAACAAATATGATCAATGAAGTTCAATAGCCTGGAACTCGCTGTACGATCAAACAGGGAAATGAAACAACTCTAAATTTCATATCAGAACAAAGAGGATAGTATGTAATTAGCGAATTATTAAAAGAAAAGAATGAATGCGAAAAGTCTCAGATGCTAACAGTAGCTCTTTTTCTTGAAGCAAGAAACACAACATACAGCAGAAACTGCTGCTGCTGCTGCTTCACAAGAAGCATAAAAAATTAACATAAAATAACAAATAAAAACTGTTTTCTAGATAATCTCTCTAATCTCTACCTGATGAATATTACCCTCATCAAAATCCTAAAAATTGGATATAAATATAAATATAAATATAATCACAGGCTTAAATTTGTTCACGTAGCATCATAGCACGAGGTCCTGAATTAGAAAACTTTTAGAGACATGTAAGTAATTAGAATATATTCTATATGAATAAATAAGAGCAATTCCAAATTTAGAAGGTCCAAGTATAAAATTCTAATCAATCTTAATCAGTTGATATTCTGTAATTATTTTTGAATTTCTAGTTTATTATTTCATGACCAAAATCATATGAAAATAAAAAGAACTAATAATTCAAGAGGCACAATAAAAAAAATAAAAAAAATAAAAGACTTTAATTTCTTCTCCAATTAAGAATTCAAGAAGAAACCAAGAATCTCAGAGATGGTAATCAAAAAATTTGAACAAAAATATAAAATCAATTAAGAAGAAGAGGAACGCAATTTCGTAAAAAAAATTATTTTTTCTTCACATATATTCGAAAAAAAATTACCAAATACCCAATTTTGAATCAAAAATAATAAAAAAAAAATGTGTTTTTTTTTAAAAAAAAATTAATGCTTATATAAAATCAATTCGAAAGAAGAGAAATTCAACCATCAATTTCGCCAAAAAACCTCTACTTTTTTCCGCTAAGACTGCAAAATATCCACCATAGAAACATCAAAGGAACCCTAATTTACCCTAAACCCAAAATTAAGAAAATTAAAGGAGAATTTTATCAAAAAAGAAAATTAAAGGAGAAAAACGGGGAGAAGTTTGGGGGCGGGAGCTCGAAATCGATCGATCACCTTCTCGGGGTGGAGATGGACCTTGTCACGGAAGAGGAGGACGACCCCGGCCTCGTCGAGCGCGCGCGCCGCCGCCGCGGCCTCCGCGCGGGTGCGCGCCACCCCTGCGCCCTCGCACGCGTCGAGGAGCTCCGCGTACCCTATCACCTCTCCGTCGCCGCCGCCGCCGCGCTCCCGTATCCGCTGCTTCAGCGCCTCCACGTTCATCAGCCGCACCAGGCGCCGCGCCTCCGCCGGGCTCAGCGCCTCCTCCTCCCCGCCTCCGCCGAGCTCCGGCGAGGGGGCGGCGGAGGAGACGCGGCGGAGGAAGGTCGGGTGCTCCACCGCCGCGCGGGGGAGCGCTCGGGGGAGGAGCCGCGAGGCGGAGGAGCGGAGCCACATTGGTCCCCTTCACTACGAGGCTGTGGGAATAACACCGTGGAGGTGGTGAACGCACCACGCCGAAGAGAGAGAGAGAGAGAGAGAGAGAGAGAGAGAGAGAGAGAGAAATTCAATGTGGAGGTGTTTGTGCGCTTTTGAAGAGGTCTCAGGGAAAAGGTAGACGACGATGAAATTGTAAGGAACCCCTTACTTATATACTATTCTTAACTACGTATCTTCTATTTTTCTTTTTTACTTCGCGCCCTTTTTATTATTTTTATTATTTATTATTAATTAAATTGAGTAGTATTATTAAGAGACCCAAATTTAATCTCCAACTATTAAAAATAACTCTACTAATTTTATTATATTAAAACTTTTTAAATGACTAATAGCTGATAATCTTGTTAATTTAAAAAATATTCACTTGAATAGAAATAATTAAAAGTTAGGTGAGGGGTGTACTTGCATTTTTTCACCCGAGTATCGGAAAGTTCCTTGGTCGTTGTCATTTGTAACGGGTGGTCAACGGCGAGAACGGGCCGGGCGGAGGGACCCGAAAATAAAATTTAATTTACTTTACTTTTTAAATGCAAAAATATGATGTTTTTAAAAATATTTGGTTGTTTTATCTTGTCGTTTTAATAGATTGTTAAAAGATAATAAACTTTTTTATTTTTTTATTATATTTTATCAGTAAAAATTTAAGTATTGTGACATCAAATCGTATTGAAAACACATATGTACTAATACATAATAATCATATAAAATATTTATTTTTTAAAATAATAATTTTTTTAATTATTAATTATATATTTTTATTAAATTTTTTAAATTTTATTTAAAAATTTATTTATTTATTAAAAAATGGTACTGTACGATCAATACAATGACTTTATTTATTATCACCGTTAATGTGCCGACTCTTTTTTTTTTTATTATTTTTTATTTTTTTATCTTATAATAATAATTAACTATGGTCGGTAAAAGCATTAATTTTTTTTTTTTTCTAACTTTTCTTTTCACAATTGTTGACGAGTGTTTCTTTGACACAGCTATTACTTTTTGTTTTTAATTATAGTTATTCTTAATAGTATAATTGATCCACAAGAAAAAGTAAAATTAAAATTATAAATTATCCTGATTTGATTATTTATTATTTTTTTAAAAAATAATTTTATTAATATTAAATTTGTAAAGTAAAATATATTTAAAATTTAAAGTTAAAACATCGTAGATTGATTAAAATTAAATAAATTAGAAATTTTAAAAATTTAAATAATAAATTTGTAATGATCCACAGTTTTAATATTAATAAATTAACAATAAATAGGTGGCTTTCAAAATAAATGAATATAACACACAACCAAATTTGTACCGAGGTATGAAGTAAAGGAAAGACAGAGACCTAGTCCTAGATTTTCCTGGAAGGTTCTAAGCTCAACTCGAAAGTCAAAATTTGCGGACGAATACGATTTCACTAGTCAGGTACATAGAGGGATGGCACCGCGGAGACGGACCGCCATCCCCGTTAGGAATGCAAATAGATTCAGATTGATGGAACACTCGTCCTCATCTTATTATAGGAATAAAAAATATAAAAAATTATAATATATTTCGAATCCGTTTTGATCCACCAAAATTAACAAAGCGAGAGGTGAGATAGTTTTTTTTTTTTTTTTTTTTTATCGTCAAAATTTAATTTACTCCTGTTATGATTCGCTCCTAATAGAGCGGTGAGTGAGAGTCAAAAATAAAATTAAAATTAAAATTAATTCGCTCTGAATCCGCTTTGATCTAGGTGAGATCCCTTCTGCCTCGGGATCTATCATATTTGCATCTCTAGCAAAATTTTAAAAAATATATTCAAATTTTTTTTGTTTCAAAACTTAATTTAATTTATTAACTTTATTTTTTATTTATTATTAAATTTTATCTCGAACATCAAAAATAGTCTTCTATATTTATAAATAAATTAAAAATTATATAATAATAATAATAATAATAATAATAATAATAGGAAAATGCTATGTGTACACCCCTTTCGGGGTGTACATCATACACCCCACCCATCTAAGAGTGGGGGTGTGATGATGGGTCACTTGATGTGACCCGTAAAAAGTATCGCCACCATTAAAATGGTGGAGGTGTATGATGTACACCCCTTCGGGGTGTACAGGTAGCATTGCTCTAATAATAATAATAATAATATGTCAGAAAAATTAAAAAGGGTAGTTTATGCATTCATTCAAACTCCCAACAAGATTGTAGCTAAGTTTAAATGAAATTCAAAAACTACTAATTAATCTCCCTATTTCTGAGACAAGGGAATTGGAATCTCTGCTATACAAAAGTGTAGAAAACAGTAGGCATTACATTAGTTGCATTCTCCTCACCTGACCTGACCCTTCCTATACATCTCATGAAAAGATAAAGAGGAAAAAATTCATGCTACTAACAACACAAACTGAACAAAGCAAAGTTATTACTACCCTTGTAAGTGGAAAATGAAAGAAAGAAAAAGAAATGTCGCGACTTTCGTCATTGTCATTGTCATTGTCATTGCGTTCGCGTCTTTTGCGAAAGGGTCTTCACCATTCCTTTGAATATCTTCCAGAACCATAACAAGTTCATCAAAGCCAACATCGGAGACACCGTAAGCAGGCTATAGAAGCCGAGAGGAAAGATGGCTTTCACCTGGAAATAACAAAAACAGTCGTTTTGTAAACATCTTTGCTGCACTAGTATGTTTCCGATTATATTTTGAATTTGTCATCAGCACTACACTTTTATATTGTTTTGAATGAGAGAGCCTGCTGCGCGCGCACCTGATCGAAATGAAGATAAATGTGAGCGAAGAAGTACGCGAACAAAAGGATCCGGGCAACCTGAACACGTAATCAATCGATTAGACAGTAAAAACACATCTGATTTCAGGTGTTCATCAGCAGGTTTTTACGCTTTTTGCAATGTTCATGGGTTAGAATTTTAGCATGGCACGGAGCATAATCCAAAATTAGAACACAATGAAGATCATCACTGAATGTCTATTACTTCACAATGTTAAGTGGTATAGCATAGCATACCATCCATCCAAAGAACAAGGCCACTCCGTTGTAAATGTAGATATTACAACTTTTCCGCGCAGCAACATCCAAATACCTGCGAAAATACAATATGTAACTTTAAAAATAAGAGACTGAAACGAGCTAGGAACTTCACAAAAATGCGATGCCAAATCGTACCATCTAAGGTTTACGAACGGAGTCGTCGCTTCAGTAAAGAGAACCATAAGAATATAGATATGCGCTTTGCCCGTTAATAGAGCGAGAAGGATTGAATACATGGAGAGTCCATGATGCAGTACCTGTATTGATCAAGAAAACAAATATTACTTAACCTATAGGGGGGAACTTTGAGTGGTTCACTTTGGCTAGGAATTTGAATGATAATTCTTACATATTCCTTCCCGCCTAGCGAAGGAAAGAGCCACAGGATCATCACCAAATCCGAAAGGAAATAGCCAAGAGAGATCTGTAATTTTGTTTCAGAACATTCGACAGGTCAATTCGCTACGTGTTTGCGCCGACAATAGTACAATAGTACTTACTACGATTTATCTTAAGATTATCAAGATGCTGCAGAGATTGTTACATAGCCCTTCAACAAGCTTTGTACCGTATACTGACGACTTAGCAGACAAAAGAAACTACACGAATATTGATCAAATTTTAGACTGAACAACATACCCCGAATATGGCGTCAGACAGCCAAGATTTTCTATCTGTTATTAGGACACTGCTGGCATCTTCCTTGAAAAGATCTGACATGACTATCAGATAAAAAGAAATCGCAGCAGCGACGAATGCATGAAATGTAGAGAAACCCCTGCGCGGAAATTTGAAAATTCTTTAGCAGAAAAGAAGAAGAGGATACACCAAATTGTGGGATTCTTATCGCAAGCGCGAATTTGTACGCAAACATCTCTGACCTGTTATTCCACTCGATCTTTTGCATTTTGTTTAGTCCATTATAGCCCTTGAAGAACAAGGGACTAACTCGGCGCGTGATCTCATATACCTTCGAGAATTAAACAAAATTGTATTAAACAGATCTCGAATATTCGCAATTTTTTATCTATGTAACAAAATTATCGACAACAAAGTGGTAATGAACTAAATTTGATCAATTATCATACATGTCAGAATCAATTGCTGAACATATAATACATTTTCTTAATTTACTCCTCAAATTAGTATCAGAATCTTCGAAATTTAATTCGGAAAATCAACTTAATTTACTCCTCAAATTAGTGAACCAATTCACAACATCATATTAACTAGTTACAACAAATAAAAGAAAAATTGCAATAAAAGAATACAAGAACAGAGAAATTTTGTAAAAAGAATTCACCAAAATTAAGCCACAGAGGAGATATTTAATGATCTAACGCATTACCTATTTCAAGAAAATTTAAAAACTACACCAAAAATTCGAGAAGTACTTACAATTTTGCACATGAAAATTCCAGAGAAAATAGCAACAGGCCAAAGAACTTGTTCTCTGGGGCCAAATTTCCAATCCATCACCTCCTCCTTCAAAAACTAAACAATTAATTAACAAAAGAACCCAAAAATTTACTATCCAACAAGCAAAAAAACACACTAAAAAGCTCAAAACTCCACAATTTTTACCTTAAAATCTCCCAAAAAAATTGCAAAAAATACCTAGCAAAGAACACAAAACGACATAAACCCATATACCCATAAACCCAAACGCACCAAAATGCTACAAAACCTAAGAATTCAACTTCAAAACATATTAAAAACACGTAAAAAAGAGAAAAAATTCTTCTTTGGGAATCGATTTTCGAATACGTTACCTGGAACAAAGACGAGAGAGATAGAAATTAACGCTCGCTCTATTCAGTAATATGTATCTTATATAGCTCTTCAAATTGACAATTTATGAACAACCCCTCAACTACAGATCGTACCGAATAAAGGCCCTCAACTTTATTATTATTATTATTATTATTATTTACATCTCAGTTTTAAGATTTTAACCTTTTTTTAAAAAAAACCAAACCAAATCAAACCAAAATTTTGGGTATAAATGATTTAGTTTTGGTGGAAAAAAAAAATTAGTTAAAAATTTTGGTTTGATTTTTTTCTTACGTAAAATAAATAGCGTAACGAAACAAAATTTTAATTCTTCTTTTATATCATTCAATATATTTTATTAATTGCAACCGATAATTAAATTTAATTTATCTGATGATATTTCTGAAAAAAAAACCAACTCTTTTCTCCCTCTCTCTCTCTCTCTCTCTCTCTCTATATATATATATATATATAATTAACAAAAAAACTCTGTGGGGAGATTTAAATATTGAAAATAGTTTAGGGGTCTCTTTGCATTTTTGTTTTTTTATTTTTTAAGTTTTAAAAGAACACGATTGAAGATCGGGAGTGGTGGTCGATTGACTACGATTTGAGATGCGGCAGAATTAGTTAATCGTTGGATGGAGACTGGTAGACACGTGGCGTAACTGGAGCGCAGATCTTAAAGTTTGCTGCGGATCTTATACAACCGTGCATGTAGGGATCTTGTACAACCTTCAAAGAATACCTAATTATTTTGAAATTTATTTTGTGTGCGCGCGTTTTTTTTTTTTTTTTTTTTTTGTAATTAAAGCACAATTTTAGTATAATATATTATATTAAATTATGAGGTATAATTAATTATAAATCTATGTAAGATTTATAAAAAATATATATATTTATTAGGTTGTATGGAGTTGTACGACTGGGGTTGTAACGAATCCGGTGCATCCAATTTTCACGCAAAGAAACACATTGTTGTGGAAGAGTCTTTGATTAAGATTTTTCCACCAATCAAAATCAGCCACGTAATCCACTGCTGAATTTTTTATGCTTCGAGTTAGAACATCAATGTAACGTCCCAAAGGGTTTATTAGCCTTCGAGAAAAATAATAATAATAATAATAATAATAATAATAATAAATAAATAAATAAGGATCTAATTATTTTTGCAATAATTTATGTTGTTATGGGCATTTTTAAAAAAAAAAATTAAAATAATTTACCTGATATGTTGTTATGGGCATTTTAAAAAAAGTATTTTAAAAATTAAGTTTTATTCTTAGCATTTATATTTATGCCCTGGACAAAAAATTCTTGTTGACTTTTGAATTTTCTCAGGTCAAAGAAAGAGGTCAAAGAAAGAGGATTTAGAGACGACTAGACTGAAATATACAAAAAAAATGGAGGCAACGTTCTGACTAGTTCCGAAATTTCAATTCAAAATTATAAAAAGAGAAAATGTAGATCGAACTCGTCGAATTAAAAAATAAGTTAGAATTTTGTATTTTAAAATGTATGAAAAAAGGGCGTATAATGTAGGGGTGACAATTCAGCTCGCTGTTCGCGAGCCAGCTCGTGTTCGGCTCGAAATGAGCTCGAGATCGAATCGCTCGTTTAGTAAACGAGCCGAACACGGGCCGAATTTTTCAGCTCGTTTAATAAACGAGCCGAACACGAGCTGAGGTTAACTCGTTCGTGTTCGGCTATATATATATATATATATATATATATATATATATATATGAGCAATGCTACATGTACACCCCGGAGGGGTGTACATCATACACCTCCACCATTTTAATGGTGCCGATATTTTTTACGGGTCACATCAAGTGACCCATCATCACACTTCCATCCTTAGATGGGTGGGGTGTATGATGTACACCCCGAAAGGGGTGTACACATAGCATTTTCCTATATATATATATATATATATATATATATATATATATATATATATATATATAGTCCGGCTAGAATATTATCGATAGCACCAAGTAATTGGTGCAATCAAGTTTTCAGTCGTTGGATGAAAGATATGCGGTTGGAATTATAGTGGTCTCCTAAAATTTTTATTATTCAACCAACCACCTAGTAAATCCTAGGGGACCACTATCATCTTAACCACAAATCCTTTAATCCAACGGCTAAAAACTTGATGGCACCAATCGCTTGGTGCTATCGATAGTATTCCAGTCTAATTCTATATATATATTACTATTTAGATTTTAAGCCATCAATTTTTTATAAATTTTAATTATTAGATGAAAATTTTAATTTTTTAATTTTCTTTTAACTTTATACCTAATAGTAGGAATGAAAATTAAACTTGTTGTTCGCGAGCCAGCTCGTTAATAAACGAGCCGAATTTTTCAGCTCGATATTTAAACGAGTCAGCTCGTGTTCGGCTCGTTTATTAAACGAGCCGAACACGAGCCCACCCCAGCTCGTTCGTGTTCAGCTCGTTGACACCCCTAGTATAATATATGAATATTTATATTTTGATTATTAAGAAACTATTCTAAAATATTTATTTATGACAAAAATTTAAGTATATATTTTTTATTTTTTTTTTATCAAGGATTTAAGCACAATATACATCAAAATTTAGGAAATACAGGTGAGAAGTAGATCAAGCTGTAACATCAGGATAGTTGAGGGTTTTAATCTCAGTCACATCTATTTATTAATGCAAGAGAAATAACATTCGATTTGAAAATTTTCATATGTTTTAAAAATATAAAAATAAATTTATTAACCTTAATTTATTGTAAAATCACTATATTATTCTTAGTTAGATTTATTTATTTATTTATTTAGTAAATATATATAAATTTTATTTAAACTATAGACCACTTTGATTTGACTATCTAATTTTTTAAAATTTTAATTATACTATTTAAGCTTTCAATTTGTTTGATTTTAAATTTTAAAAATATTATTTATCGTTACAGACTTAATTAATATATTTTATTTATTTATTACATGCAATACACATGAAAATATAATTAATACATTTCTTTATCAAATGTATTATTTATATATATAATCAAAAATTAACCTAAACTCGAACTCTGTCTAAATCCGAATTAATTTTACTTTATATTATATACATAAATATTTAATATTATATTTGAATTTATATTTTAAAATGTTGGTAAAAAGAAATAATTATTTGGAGTTCGAATTTTAAATTTCTGATTGGATTCTGATTTGAATTTAAATTTTTAATATTTATTGAATTTGAATTTAAAATTAAACTTCAAATTTGATATTCCGGATTCGGATTTTTAAAATTCGTCCGAATCCGACACTGTCAAATTCAAACTCAACTGCTCTCTTTAATTGTTCTAGTTGACAGTTGGGCTCGTGCAAAAGTGCAGGGAAGACCTGCAGTTGATTTATATTTTGACTAAGATATCTTTTATGTTTTATTTTTATTTTTTTTTTCTTTGAATTAATTGCACCATTAGTTCCTAATTTTTATCAAATTTTCACTTTTATTTTTAACCCTTTTGTTTTACTGGTAGGTCATTAATTTGTATATTTTATTTCAATTAATTAAATTTTAATTATTCAAATTTACGCTAATTAATATCGTGTGTAATGTTGAGATAATCGTAGACGTATAATAAAAGGATATTGAAAAGATATTGAGAAGATATTGAGATATGGACTCGTTTGTCGTTACCGTGAGCATTTGAAAAAAAAAAAATAGGTACCAAAGTGAAAAATTATAAAATGTTAGGGACCGATAGTGAAATTAATTCTAAAGATTAAGAATTTAATTGCAAAACATAGAAAGTTGGGTAAAAAATTTACTTTCAACGTGTGGTGAGAATTTAATAATTTTATTTATTCGTATCACATTTTTTAGACAAAAAATAATAAAATAATAACACCAAGTTTTTATAAAAAATTGGAAAAAATATATTTTAAGAAATAGGTTTTTTTGTTTTTTTTTTTAAATCAAACGTACGAAAAATTAAGATTTTTTTTTTCTCTATTTTTTTTTTCATATTTTTTTGAAAAACTAAACAGTTTCGTATTGGTCGAACTATATATCATTCGATCGGCAATGTATACACCTGATACGCTTCCTAAGGTATCGTTTGTTTGGGAGCTAGAACCGGGAATAAGAGGTTTATCCCCCTTATTCTATCAAACGCATCAAGAATTATTCGGTACAGTAGTTCTAGTACAAGCAGAATAAGCTGGAACAACAGTTCTTATTTATTATTTTATAATTTTTTTTTTTTATTAAACTATCCCTCCTCCCCTCCTTTCTCTTTTTCCAATACTCTCATCATCACAAATTCCTCTCTCTCCTTTTTCTTTTTTCCTTCCCAATACACTCTCATCATCAAAAATCCCTCTCTCTCCTCTCTCTCTTTTCCTTCCCAATACATTCTCATCATCACAACCTCTTTATTCTTCTTATTCCTCATTCTCATACCAAACACAAAATCTTTTATCCCTGGAATCGAACCATACGCTTTTTCGCTCTTATTCCGTACTTTATACCTATCCCCAGAATAGCTAGTTCTGGTTATTCCGTTACCAAACGATACCTAATTAAACATGCAATACACATGAACATAATAATAAATACTTTAGACTAAATTATGAGTTACGTAATTTTTCAGTTCTCAAATTTTAATTTATTATATTCTTAACTTAAATTTTATAAATTACTGTAAACAAATTATACGTTTAATTTAAATGGCTTGCGTCATTAATCTGACGACGCATTAATATTTACTCAATTAAATTAAATTAGGTTGAGAGATTTAATTATAATAAATTTAAAAATTCAAGCCAAAAATATAATAAATTAAAATTTAAAAAATAAATTTGGTGATTTGTGATGTAGACACCTCTCACATTACACCAACTTATTAATTTCCACACATGAAAGTACATACAATTATTAAAAATAAAAATGACCAAAATTAATGCAAAAGTGATATTAGACTATAGATTTTGATTCTAAAACAAAAATTATTAAATATTGCATTTTTCATTTTGAGTACATGAATTTGAAGTCTAGACCTGTTCATTAATTATGAATATTGTTTAATATAAAAATATAAAACATCGATTTATGCTAATTCAAGCTTTTTGTTCGAGGCCTGTCAGGTTCGTAGCATTATTTATTTATTTTTTATTTAATTAAGTTCACGTCTTGAGTTTATTAAAAATTTCGAATTTAGACGCGACTAAGGAAAGTGTTGAATATAAAATATATAAATACAGTTCACTATAACAGTTTAAACTTTTGACGGATATCAATTATTTCGTATAATTTAGATTAAAAGAGAGTTAACTATTAGTTTAGTTAAGTTAATAAAATAATGATTTTATCATCAACCATTTTTAGTAGAGCAAAAAATTAATACATGTTATTTTTTTAAAAAAATTATTTAGAATATAATTTTTAATTTTGTAGCATGTAAGATAATTTTAATTTCTTATTAAGTGTCTCATCAATCACTTTTATTTAATTTTTTTAAAAAATATAAAAATTATGTAAATTGCATTGCTGATGATAAGTTCATTAAGATTTTAGCTTTTTGGAGAGTAAAAATAAAATTTTAGAACTAATTCATCAAATCTATAAATATTTTTTGAACAATTTAAAAGTTTTAAGTTTGTGCTTTGAAGAAAATTGATGAAATTACTGCTTGGCAGAGGACATTCAAAATTTACAAAAAAAAAAAAAAAAAATGCAAATGAAAAATGCTAACATCATCATATCCAAAAAAATATATCACTCTTTTAAATTTGTAATATTAAAAAAATTAATAAAATTAGTATGAAAAAATAGTTTTTGAATAAAAAATATGTAAAAAAATAAACGAAGCTGATAGCATCTTAATTTTCAGTTATATTTGTTTTAAAATAAACAAAACGATAGCATAATATCTTTCTCTAAAATAAATAAATAAATAAATAAATAATGTGTAAAATGTATAACTATTTTTTGAATGTACAAGAAGCATCTTAATTATTTAAAAAAAAAAAATCAAATTTGCAACCTAAAAGTCCAATAATTTTTATTTAAGTAGTGCTTCTTAGCAAGAGTTTAATAATATTTTAACTTTGTTGATGAAATATTATGTTATTTAATGAAATAAGTTATTAGTAGAATTTTTCAGAATTTTTAAAAATAAGAAAAAAAATTCAAAAGTGTGTTGTAGTTCATGCTTGTAACTTATTTTTTTTTTCCAATTAAAATTAAAAAAAATAGAATTAGAGGTTGGAGTGAAATAAGGATTTATCACAAGACCAAGTCTACAAGAAAATGCTTCTGATTGGCTGCGATGGGCCTAAACCATGGCTACGCTGTGGACCGGGTCCACCAAAAAACAATCTCTGATCCTTCCTTTCCATGTTTCTCTCTCCTCCCCACACCACGTAAATCCAAAATTCTTGGACAACCAATCAAAACGTTAGAAACTTCGTTGACCATTTGTACAAGTCAAACCAATTAATGTGCACTCTTTGACCATTTCCTTATCTTAAAAGTTAAAAATTTTACTATTAACTCATCAAATTTCTAATTTTGCCCCCTTAGAAAATGATAAGTAATGGTCATCCATCTAATACTTTAGGGCCATTTGTGTGAAAAGAAAAAGTTGCTAATAATAATTGTCAAATCTTTCTCCTCCTCGTTTCTTTTTTTCTTTCTTTTCACGTTTGTCGATTTTCTTTTCATTTGATTTTGGAGATATATTTCTACCTCTGAGTGTGTATGCTAGGTAATGAGATTGCCATGAGCGAAAATGGCGACGCAATCCACGAACATCACTATAGGGCAGCTCAAGAATGTCAGTCATGCCGAGAACACCATGGTCATCTGCTACTCTCCGACCATGATCACCACCAGCGGGATATGGCAAGGCGTCAATCCGCTAGAATTTGCGCTTCCGCTTTTCATTCTGCAGATGATCGTCATCGTCCTCACCACCCGCATCCTGATGCTCCTACTCAAACCTTTTCGCCAGCCCCGCGTCATCGCTGAGATCATCGTACGTAATTCACTCTCCTGCGAATAATACTTTTAAAAAAACCAAGTGTAAGCTAAGTGTGAGCCTTATCAATTTTGGTGGCGGTAGTGTTGTGGATTCAAGAACTACTATCAGCATTCAGCATTCAGTACGTAGTGTTATAGCTGAATTCACTTATCAGTGCATGCATATACTGACGTTCGTAACTTTTTTTTTTTTTTTGTGTGTAGTCTGGCATAATCTTAGGGCCGTCGATAATGGGCAGGATAGGGAATTGGGGTGACAAGGTTTTCCCGCTGCGTAGCCTTCTAACCCTCGAGACGGTGGCACACTTAGGCTTACTATACTTTTTGTTCTTGGTCGGGGTGGAGATGGACTTGGTGATCATTCGGCGATCGGGGAAGAAGGCGTTGGTGATTGCGGCGGCAGGGATGGTCCTCCCGTTCTGTATCGGCACTGCTACATCCTTCATCTTCCGCCACCAAATCTCCAAAAACGTGCACCAGGCCTCGTTCCTTCTCTTCCTCGGTGTCGCCCTCTCCGTCACCGCCTTCCCCGTGCTCGCCCGTATCCTCGCGGAGATCAAGCTGCTCAACTCCGAGTTGGGCCGCCTCGCCATGTCGTCCGCCATTGTCAACGACATGTGCGCGTGGATCCTCCTCGCTCTCTCCATCGCCGTCTCCGAGACGCACGGTAGCGTGCTCTCCTCCCTCTGGGTCCTCCTCTCCGGTATCGTCTTCGTTTTGCTCTGCTTCTACGCCGTCCGCCCGGCCATGTGGTGGCTCATGCGTCGCATCCCCGAAGGCGAAGGGGTGAGCGACTTCCACGTATGCCTTATTCTCATCGGAGTCATGCTCTCCGGGATCGCCACCGACGCCATCGGGATCCATGCGGTGTTCGGAGCGTTTGTTTACGGGCTCGTAATACCTAGTGGCCCCTTAGGGGTTGCATTGATTGAGAAGTTAGAAGATTTTGTGACCGGACTTTTGTTGCCGCTCTTTTTTGCCATTAGTGGGCTTAAGACGGATATAGGAAAGATCCAAGACTCCGCCACCGTAGGGCTGCTCATCCTCGTCTTCGTCCTCGCAAGCGTCGGAAAGATCGTAGGCACCATTTTGATTGCCGCGTTCTATACAATGCCCTTCCGCGAGGGGCTAGCCCTTGGATTTTTAATGAATACTAGAGGCCTCGTCGAGATGATCATACTTAACATTGGAAGGGATAAACAGGTATTATACATTACTCTACAATTGTTGAATATAAAAATATGATATCAGAGGAGCAGTAGGTTCTGAGTTCGAGTTCCGTCAAACTCATAAAGTTTGCTTTCTCTTTCAGGTTCTGGACGATGAGTCATTCGCGGTGATGGTTCTTATCTCGACGTTGATGACGTCGCTGGTGACGCCGGTGGTGACCACCGTGCACCACCCCGTCCGTCGCCTCCTGGGCTACAAGCGCCGAAACTTGCAGCGCTCCAAGCCCGACGCTGAGCTCCGCATGCTCGTCTGCGTCCACACCACCCGCAACGTCCCTTCCATTATCTCGCTCCTCGATCTCTCCAACCCTACCAAGCGCTCCCCGATCTTCGTCTACGCCCTCCACCTCATCGAGCTCACTGGTCGCGCCTCTAACATGCTTGTCGTGCAAAATACTGCTGCCGCTAACAGGCCCCATCGTCGCTCCTCCTCGAAGCCCCCTGCTGCAGGCGCACATTCCCAGAATGACCATATCTTCGCCGCTTTCGAAAGCTACGAGCAGCATGCCGGTGGCGTCTCCATACAGACGCTCACCACAGTTTCTCCTTACTCGACGATGCATGAGGATGTTTGCCTTCTCGCCGAGGACAAACATGTGGCGCTCATCATCCTCCCCTTCCACAAACAACAGACAGTCGACGGCGGCATGGAGCCTATCAACCCGTCCATCCGCACCCTCAACGAGAACATCCTCTCCTCTTCACCCTGCTCGGTTGCCGTCCTCGTTGATCGCGGCCTCAGTGCCTCCGCGTCCCGCCTCACTGCTACGCACCATGTGGCGTTGCTCTTTTTCGGCGGGCCCGACGACCGCGAGGCGCTAGCGTTCGCGTGGAGGATGATCGAGAACCCAGTCGTCTCCCTCACCGTGGTGCGCTTCCTCCCGCCCGACGAGCCCGTCGTCGCTCGCGACTCGCGCGTGATCACCATCATTACCGACGGCAGCCACGAGCGGCAGCTCGACGACGATTACGTCAACGAGTTTAAGGCCAAGAACGCCGGCAACGACTCCATCGCCTACGTCGAGAAAGTGGTGGGCAATAGCGAGGAAACGGTGACGGCCATACGAAACATGGAGAGCATTCATGACTTGTACATAGTTGGGAGGGGCCAAGGGGACGCCGGGGCGGCGATGACGACAGGGCTCACGGAGTGGACCGAGTGCCCGGAGTTGGGGCCGATCGGGGACTTGTTAGCGTCGTCGGACTTTGCCAAGATGGTGTCGATCTTGGTGGTGCAGCAATATGTGAGGGATCCGGTGGTGGCCGGAGAGGGACCAGGCGGCGTCGGCGGCGCGGCAGACAACTCCGGCGAGCAAGTGCAGCAGTACTTGAATAACGCTAACCAAAGGCTGTCAGTGGTGGCTGGAACACATAAAGGGCCACCGGCATCTTTTAATGTTGGTTGGAATGGAAGATAGGAGAAAGAAATAGAATTAATATTAGATGATGGATATATAGGCTTCTGTATCAACTAGAGTTAGAAAACTGAAGCATTCCTATTAATCAATTCCTACTTTTTTTTACGCTAAACATTAATTGTTAAAATATTTTTCTTTGATAGGAATGTCCAACTTTCAAATTTATTTTCTTTTTGTATAAATATTTTGATATAGTTATGGAAAGTGGGCGATAGGGTTGATGCCCTAGCTACAATCTGTTTGAATACATAAACGAGCAACTTATTGATTAAATATACTATTATTGTTGAAACTAAGAAATCATCACGCGGCAAAAAATAATGTCAATATAACTGAACCGATTGAGTCGAATCCAAAGATGACAAGTGGTAGTATGAAAAGTAAAAGTTGGTCAACAAGTCAACCGACTTAGACGAATCAAAAGGAAGCATGAGCCGTGGAAATACACCTAGATCTTATCGAGAGATATGTAGAAATTGGATGTTGAAATATAGCATCGGTCATTGGTTTTATCGTCCGTGCAAACGGACCGAGACCAGAAATATTTAAATAAGTGACACCTAAGATCAAGTAGGCAAAATCATTGAGCATAACCCGCGACCGAGGCGATTTAGGTCAAAACACACATGACTAGCCACTACCTAGGATCTCCGCCCCATTACCCATAATGGCAAGCAATTTTCGGAAGGGACGTGACCGAGGAATACGCCATTACTCATAATGATGAGCGATTATCGAAAAAAATGTGGCCGAATAATGCGCCACTATCCGGAATATGGTGAATAATCTCGAGAGTAAATAGGTGAATTCTTCTATAAAAAATAGGTTATGTTATCGCATAAGCGAGAGACCACCGTTTTTAAATTTTCTTTAATTATTGTATCTATACTACTTTTATAGAATAATTTTACAAATTTTCTAGTGTAATTCTACAGCTTTCCTAGGAGTAGTCGTAGCTGGTAGATTGTTCCCAATCTTCGCAATCTTTTCCACCCAACTCCGAGCTCTGCAGTTCAATTCGGCTCGTTCGGCCGAGTCCAGTTCCCTTCAGTTCTCAAAGCTTTTGGTTGAGAGTTAGTTCGTTTTCTACAGGCCGAACTCCGTTCTGTGTTTGAGTGAGTAGAATCCGGTTGAGTGGATCCCTCCTCAACTCGATCGCTTGATCTGAGGCATATTTCAGAGGGTCAACTTCGCAGTTGATCGACGACCGGACATAGTAAAGAGGTATTCATGTTTATAAGTTGTTTTTGATGTTGGAACTTTTTAATCGACGGTCGACACCGTTAGACTTGATCTAGAGTATTTGAAATACCTAATTTTTTTTTTTTTGATTTTTCATTTGTCTAGTGATCGAAAGGGTTCAAAATCAACGACTAAAAATAAAAATCTCACAAAAAATAAATATGATGATATGACATTAAAATTTTAGATAAAAAGTATTGATCTTATTTTATATAGTATAAAAAATTTTCTATCAAAATTTTATGTGATTTAAATATTTTTACACCGTTAAATTTACAAACGGCTCACCACGATCATGAAAATTGTTGATTTTGAACTCCTTTGATCACTAAGCAAATAGTATAAAAAAATCACGAAATTTATTTTTAAAATATTTCAATTACTCTAAATCAAATTTAACGGAGCTGATCGGCGATTCGAAAGTCCCAACATCGAAAACAATCAGGGAGAGCTCCGTGCTTACAAAAGCATCACAACCTATCTCTCTCTCTCTCTCTCTCTCTCTCTCTCTCTCTCTACTATAATCTTATGAGTATAGATCCCTTCGTACTTATAAGTTTTTCGTCTTGGATGAAGGAATGTGCGGTTAGGATGATAGTGGTACCCTAGGGTTTAGTCGGTTGTTGGTGAAATAGTATAAATTCTAGAGAACTACTATAATTCTAACCACACATCCCTTCATCAAAGGGCCAAAAATTTATGAGTACGAAGGGCTCTATACTCATAAGAGTATAGTAGCCGGACTATATATATATATATATATATATATATATATATATATATATATATAGTTAGGCTGGAATACTATTAATAGTACCAAGTCATTGGTATTATTAAGTTTTTAACCGTTGAATTAAGAGATATGTGGTTGAGATAATAGTGGGCCCCTTGAGTTTAATGGGTGGTTGGGGAAATAGTAAAATCTAACGGGTGAAAATAATTAAAGAGCTTGATCTAACGGTAGAAAACTTGATAGCACCAAATATTTGGTACTATCGATAGTATATTAGCCGGATTATATATATATATATATATATATATATATATATATATATATATATATATATATATATATATATATATATATATGTTTGCATGTAAATTTCTAAAATACTATAATATATAAATAATAGGGATTAGAAGAGATATGTGAGTTGAGGCGTGTAGAGCACTGTCCTAGAAGTAAGATTGACCTTCCATGTGCGAAGCACCAGCAGTCACTCCTAATGATACAACGACCACGAACCACTACGGCGGCACGACTTTGAAATGCCGCAGAACAAATCGCGTTGAGTTTCAGATATCCAGTAAAAAAGTAAAGAGAGAAAATGTTAAAGCTCATAGTAGCAGAAAATTCGAGATGTGTATCTATTTTTTAATATGTGTCTTAACCATTTACACTTTTATATAGAACAAGAGAGCCGCCTCTTGCAGTCCAAATCCAGACAAGGTCTAACGGCTAGATCTTGGATTATTCATTAGACCTTATCGAGAAGGCCTTTGGGTTGCCCGTCAGCGTCTTCCCAAGGTAAGACTCTGGGGTACGTTAGGGCCTTTCCAAGATAAGATTAAGTCAACCAAAATAAAATAATAATAATAATAAAAGATGAATTGAGTTACGACCACGCGCGCCGCTGTCCGCTCGTGCGTGTATTTTGGAATGACCTTACTCTCACTTTCTCCCAACATACTCACATCACGAAGAAAAAAGATATAAGTTATTATCACATATGATGAGTTAATACAGGACTAAATATCACATATGGTAAGCAAAATTTTAAATTTTCAGATAAAATCCATTAATATTGAGGCACCCAGAAAACTCAAAAGCCAAAAAGTAATTTTTAAAATACAATTATTAAATAAATTCTAACATATTTATCAACTAAACGCTATCTGTTATTCAAAAGATCGATATGAAAACATGAACCTCTTCAAATAAAGGCATAAATAAGTTAACCCTAAGTAAGAACTGAAGAATATTTATGGACCAAAAGGTACTTATTATGCAAAAGATCTATAGTGTATGGACCTTTTCGCACAACAACATAAATATTTATAGAGTAATGCTAGTGGTACATTCAATTTGGGGTGTAAGATATATATTTTATTTATCTAAAGATGAAAATTTGTTTACTCGTCATTTTGAAATGATAAGTAAAATTTATCTCATTCTAAAATGAATGAAATCTACGATAGACATCCCAAATAAAATGTACCAAAAATATTTTTTATATTTATAAGTGGATTATAAAATGATCAATGCGAGAATCAAACACATGACTTTTTAGAGGGAAACTTAGGAATAGGGATGTTAATGGGTACGGATATCTGAAATTTTATTCGAATCCGAATCCGAATGAAATGTATTTACGCGATGTTAAACGGATATGGATATAAAAAATAAAAATCCGACGGATTTAAATTTGGATATGAATTTTGATTGTATCCAAACCCGATCCGAATCCGAATTAATTTTATGTTATATAATATATGCGTATATAAATATTTAATATTATATTTAAATTTATATTTTAAAAATTTAAATTTAATATAATATATTTTGAAATATTATAAAAGAAAAAAAAAAAATTGTTTCGGATTTGAATTTTCGAATTCGGATTCAGATTCAGATTTGGATATTGATTTTTAAAATTCGTCGGATTCAAATTTGATAGTCCGATTTGAATTCAGATTTGAATTTTAAAAAATTCGCTCCGAATCCGATCGTTGATATCCGTACTTAGGAATGACTTTGATACTTTGCTATTGAAAAAAAAAATTATATATTTAGTAATCTGAGCACTACTCATCTCATCGTAAGCTTTATTACTTTCTACTTCAAAGAAAAAGGTTTCTTGCATCTAATGCGGAACACTGCAAGGTGCATCATAATCCGTGCATTAAATTCGCACGCTTTTTACAGCATCTGGTGCCACTTATTTGTGCTAAGCATCGCATTAGCATATCCTGCGCATACACGCAATCTTTCTTTTTTTTTTTTTTCTTTTTTTTTGTTTTAAAAAAATATTGTAAAACTAGTTTTATTATATATTTATGTGTGATAGGGTAAGTTAACATTAGCCAAAATTATGTTAACGTATGTTAACATATATTTAAAGATATTCCACCTCATTTCTCTCTCTTTCTCAAGTTGTTTTCGATAGGAATCGTAATAGTTAAAATTAATTTAGAATATTTTTTTTTTTTTAAAGTTAAATTTTATAAATTTTAAAAATTATTTTAAATTTATTGAAGAGTCAAAAAAAAAAAAACATCGAAAAATAAATAATTTTGTGAAAATAGGTGTTAAACTTTCTTAATTTATAATATAAGTTATCAAACATCATCTAAATATAAAAAAAAATTATTAAAAATTCAAACGATTTAAATTACTCTACACGGTTAAATAAACAAGCAGCTTATATATATTTTAAAAAATTATTAATTTTATAATATTACTATATAAATAATTTTTAAAATTTATTAAATTTAAGTTTAAAAATTTAAATATTTTAAAACAACTTTAATAATTTTAGATCATCGATCAAAAAAAAAAAAAACTTTTATGATAGTAGCTGGAGTCTATATAAATATACACGACAGTTTAAAAAAAAAAAACCATATTTTTCTATTATTGTAGACTCAAATTGTGTACGATTAAATGCACCGATAAATAATACCAAAAAGTAATTACGGGAAACAAAAAATTTTAAGAAATAAAAATAATATTTAAAATAAAACAAATATTATTCATATATTTTAAAAGAAATATATAATGATTTATAAATAGAATAATTTTTATTGATCTTTTCGAAATAAATAATAAAATTTATTTATTTTTAAATAAGTAGAGTGTAATATATATATATATATATATATATATATATTTGGTGTACAAAAAGCTCTTTCTTTTAAAATAATAGAAATCAAATATTGTAAAATTCTCTGGAAAAGTCCATATGAAATTCGCAAATTAAAATTTACCCCGCTTTTTTTATTATTTATTTGATGAACGGCTGGCTCGTAATCAACTAATTTAGTCACAAACAAATCCACCCGTGATCTAACTACATCGGACGGTCGATATTAATCGAGTCACCTCCCATCTCATCCCCCATTCCCGAGGCTTCGTTCTCTCTGTTTTGCGCACTCGCCCACTCTCCTCGAACCCTCCAAATGGCGGGAGCTCGCGAGCCCTAGGTTTTCCGAAACCCTAGATCCCTAGATCCGAATCCTCCTCTTCCTCCTCGTCTTCGCCATGGATTCCGAGGGGGGTGGCGGCGGTGGCGGCGGAGGAGGAGGAGAAGGAGCCATGAACGACCTCACGACGCAGTCCAAGTTCGTGGCCGCGTTCTTCCTCGGCGGGCTCGTGCTCGGGGCGTCGCTCCTCGCCGTACAGGTCGGGATCTCGCTCCCGCCCTCGCTGCAGCTGCCGCCGCCGATCTGGGGGCGGCGGCGGCGGCGCCACCGCCCCGTGCGAGTGTACATGGACGGGTGCTTCGACATGATGCACTACGGGCACTGCAACGCGCTGCGCCAGGCGCGGGCGCTCGGGGACGAGCTCGTCGTCGGGGTCGTCAGCGACGACGAGATCACGGCCAACAAGGGCCCCCCCGTGACCCCGCTCCACGAAAGGTCGATCCCCTTATCGAATACTTTGATTGGGAATTCCTGTGCCCTAGATTTTGATCTTCTTTTTTATAGTGATTAGATCTCGGATATGTTTTGATTTTATTGCTTGTTTTATTGATCTGTCTCTCTCTCTTGTAATATTTCTATTCCAATTTTTACATTATTGTGATGATTTTGGATACTTTGCATGTCTTGAATCTTATTATATCTTTGTGTTTCTGGATAGTAAATAGCTTGAATAGATCCAGAAATATATGCTTCCCTTTTCACTAACTTAAAAAAAAGTTTCATTTTTTTCGCCAAAATTATACTATATATTCAATTCAAATATAGCATTTACTTTGTTTAATCCTGTTACGCTAGATATGACTGGTAAATTTCTTTGCAGATCATGTTACTCACTCACTACCAAGCTCTAAGACTAAAGTTGTCTTATGTGGGAGCAAGTTGCGCTGATAGTTTTCTTTATACATGTATTTTTGTCTTACTGTTCCTTGCCTATTATACTAGATCTTAGTTTTAGAGCTCAATGAGTATTTGTAATTCTCTGCAATTAAGAATCAGTGGGATCTAATATTGACTAATATTGTTTTTGTAGCACAATTTTCGATTTTTGGTTCTTCTGAATATTATAGGTCTTGCCTAAACCAGAGTACATAATTGCATATGGGAGCCTGTACTTTTTGCAAGAGGGATGTTCAGTATTGATTCTTATGGTACTGTTCAGAATACCAATCCCCACGCATTGGATGACATTATGTAACCTTGGCGCCCTCTTTCTTAATTTTCGAGCTCTTCCTCTGGAAGGGGGAGTGAAAACATGAATTGAAAAATGAAGCATCCGCATGAATTTGTTCACATGCACGGCATTCTTGTATACATTAACTATTAAAGCGAAACTTTAATATTAATTAGTTATTTGTTTTGTGGAATTAAATAGAGGTTGTATATGACCCTTTCCCCTCCATATATAACTGTTCCAACCGTTTTCCCAATTATGTGCTCACAGAATGATCATGGTAGCTGCTGTAAAATGGGTGGATGAAGTCATTCCAGATGCTCCTTATGCCATAACTGAGGAGTTTATGAATAAGCTGTTCAATAAGTATAATATTGATTATATTATTCATGGGGATGATCCTTGTCTACTCCCCGATGGTACTGATGCATATGCCCTTGCCAAGAAGGCTGGCCGTTATAAGCAGATTAAAAGAACTGAAGGAGTGTCAAGCACTGATATAGTTGGTACTGATTCTAATCTTCTTTTCCTGATTTATCTATCTATTTTTGATATTTGTATTGCTGCAAATTTTGACCTGATTAAATGGAGCATAACACATCTTGTATTTCGGATGGACAATCAAGAAAGTTTGGTGTTAGGCTGCTTAATCTAGGTTTTAAAGTTTTGCTTGGCTAATATACTAGGTTTACAATGACAAGGTTTTGCGATTTTTTAATTTTTTGGGGGTTTGAACTTTTTCCAAGTTATTGCTAGAAGCATTAACATTCAGATTAACATTCTAGGTGCTTTTTGAATAATATCTTGTGCCTCAGTGTGTAGATTAGTTTATGTAGTATTTTTCCTTCTTAAATTTAAAACTTCGACTTGTTCAGGGCATGCGGATGCTTTTAAATTTATTTCATGCATTTGTGACATTCTAGTTGCTTTTAAAATTACCGTATGGGACTGTACTGTGGGCTGTGACTTCTGCTTTCGCTGTCAACAATTCAGCTTTTCGACTTATCAAGATTCTTCTCTGTATTCTCAAAAAAAAAAAAAAAAGATTCTTCTCTATTTCTTCATCTAATTCGAGAAGGCTTAGATGAATATACTTTGTTGCTCAATAGGTCGCATGCTTCTTTGTGTAAGGGAGAGATCGACTGGTGATAGTCATAATCATTCTTCTTTGCAAAGGCAGTTCAGCCATGGTCATGGGCAGAAGGTTGATGATGGTGGGTCTGGAAGTGGAACTCGTATTTCTCATTTTCTACCTACGTCTCGACGAATAGTGCAGTTCTCTAATGGGAAGGTATGTTAATACTTCTTATAGTTCCATGCCTGTCCAGATGCTCTGGTCTGTGTGTTTTGAAACTTTGTATTTTTCCATGTTGAAACTTCTTTTGTTCCATGACTATCACAAGAATGCTCTAAGGGGAATGTATGCTGAAGCTTCTTTTTGTTCATCCAGGGTCCTGGTCCAGATGCTCGCATAATTTACATAGATGGTGCGTTTGATCTGTTCCATGCTGGACATGTGGAGGTCTCTCTCTCTCTCTCTCTCTCTCTCTCTCTCTCACGCATGCACGCACGGACACACAAAGTGGTGTCAACTTCATATTGAAGATGGCTTGTTCATAAGTGTACCTGTTTATTTCTTGCCACTAGTCATACAGTTGAACAAGTGTCTCATTATGTATCCTACCTACCATCAACTGCTTTGAATATACTTATTATACACTCTGTTGAAAAGCTCATAAGAGTTTTAGAGGGACTTTCTATTCATTTATGTCATTCATATCATTTATTGCTCATATCAATGGGGTATCTGTAACTTTCTCTACTCTTGTAAGCTCCTCATCCAACTGAGATCCAGTTAGGTGTTATCTTTTTTTTTTTTTATGAAAGTGACTAATCATATTGCTTTATAATTCATAAAAAAAAAGAGACAATCATGAGGAAACAACCAAATGCATTAAACTTTGAGCTATCACTTATTTGTGATGCTTTACAAGGCTATTTTACGAATTATAATGTCCGACCTTTTGGTGCTGAACATTGTTGCTTCTGTGTTGTAACTTATTATTATTGTGTTACAGATATTGCGGAAGGCTCGAGAACTGGGAGATTTTTTACTTGTGGGCATTCATACTGATCAGACTGTGAGGTAATCTTCGTTGTTTCTCATCGAAAATGTGTTGCATGCTTTGGTTCTGTCTTATATGCTCTCACACTGTCAGCTACGTAAGTTACAGATGGCAATCATGTGAGATATCATAGCAAATGGAGTGACCGTCCATTCCGGAATCATCATAATGTACAATTTTATTTGCTAGAATAACCTTAATAGTGGTCAATGAAATTCCTCTTTATTGTTTTCTTGTTGCTCTCTGCCTAGACCGCATCTCTGGGTGTCTCATTGTTCTTCTCTTTCTAATTTTAAATTTTTTTGCAGAACACATATAATAAATATTGCTTTGCCATGTACAGTGCTACTCGAGGAGCCCACCGCCCAATCATGAATCTTCATGAGAGAAGCTTGAGTGTGTTGGCTTGCCGTTATGTAGATGAAGTTATTATTGGCGCCCCATGGGAGGTCTCTAAAGATATGGTTAGTTCTTTTTTGACAATTCTGGGTCGTACATTTTGGTGATTAATTTTTGTTAGACCCAGTGTCTTACTTGCTGTTTAATGATGATATGCTTCATTTCAATTTAATTTGGATTTTGCATGAATTTGCTCGTTTTCTATTTTACTGCTACACGCCTTTCCAGTTTTTTAGTTTCCACCAAAGTATTGATATTCTAAATATTCTGATGCATAAATGTGGTTTTTACAGATTACTACATTTAACATCTCTTTGGTTGCTCACGGAACAGTTGCAGAAAATATTGATTTTCTCAAGGTAATTGTCGTAAATTTTGAGGTTGCAGTTCTCTTTATGTTGTCATAAACCTGAGAATAGCATACGGGATCACCTTTCAGGAGGAATCAAATCCATATGCAGTTCCAATTGCTATGGGTATCTATCGGCAACTAGAAAGCTCTTTAGACATCACAACTAGTACAATTATTAGGAGGATTGTTGCGAACCACGAGGCATATCAGGTATATCATCAAAAGATTCCTATAACACTAGTAAATCTACTAGCCTGAACATTTTCCATATTATCTTTTCGTTTCGACATTATTTTCCACTTGCATTAGTACCAGATTTTTTAGCGACTAAACTATACAACTCGATATCCTTTTTTTCTTAATTTCCCTTGTCTCGACATGTAGTAGTGAAAAGATCATATTAATGCTTTCATTATCATTCAATTGTAAGACATGTACTTCTTCTAACCCCAAATTTCATCGCTCGTGTTTCTAAAACAGAAGCGGAACGAGAAGAAGGAAGCGAGCGAGAAGAAGTACTACGAAAGCAAGACTTACGTGTCTGGAGACTGATCGATTCTGCGGGAGCAGAAACCTCGCCATTTTATCATAAAAGGATTATCTTGAGTTTGATATTATTTTGAGCCTACATAGAAGCTAAGGATACAACATTTCTGAGTATTAGCAGGCCAGAGCTCATTATTATATTCATGATCTTAGAGTTTTAGGAAACCTATTATTGAGTTCCTCCTCTCTTTTTTTTCTCCCTTTTTCACTTTTTCCTTCCATCTATTTTTGTTACTGCTGTTATTGCTAGCCAAGGTTTTGTATTTGTAATTTTTTTTTTTTTTTTTTTTTTTTTTGTGACAGTACCATTTTATTATCTAATTTTGGTATGATCTTTAGATGATCAGAAGCTTTTATATTATCTATTGGTATTCTTTATTATTCTTCATTCTTTTTGTTTTTTTTTTGCCACTAATTAATTTATGGAAAATCAGTATGATTGTGGCGCGACTTTTAAAGCAAAACAGTGTGATTGTGCGCCGTAATCTTCGAAAACCCGGACTGTACAAACTTGCAGTGGGCGCTACTGCAGTCTGCGTATAGGGATGCAAATGGATCCGAATTTGTGCAGCTTCTGATATAATTCATTCTAAAATTAGAGAGAAAAATAATATGGCACGTGTGCGTTCTTGCTCTGCCAAGAAAATGAAGCCAAAGGATTTATTGTATATTAAAAAATTATAAAAAATTCAGAAGATCTAAAAAGGAGAGGGGGAGAGAGAAAAAGCGCAGAAAAAAAAAAGAATTATTATGTGAAGGGAAAGGAACCATCAAATAATATATTTGTAAAGATGTTAAGATTCTCCTTAAGGAGCTTCTTTCTTATCTTTATCTCTAATGAAGCTACAACTTTTGCTGTAAACACATTGGTCTCTTTTTTTTAATGACATCATACATAGGAAAAAAGAATTATTAATTATATAGCTTGCTTGGGACCAAAGTGTAAAGTGCTGCGCTGACTCATTAAGCACTTCTATACCCACTATTTATTTTTTTATATATATATATAGTTTCAAATAACAAAAAGAGTGGTGAGATCAGTTTTACTAAGAAATTGCTCCTTCGTGAGCCCCCTACTCTTTTGACTCTCGTAAACAACGCAATTCATTGGAGGGAACTAAATACAACTAATTATATAAATCAAAATCCAACTAAGCAATTTCTACACCCCATATACATAAAAGCATATCCCAATTAATTGAGCATCCAAGTAAGCAATTGGTGAACAAATTTGGTGGTTAATTTAGAACTTGAGATTAATCAATAAAGGAAAAATTAAACCATGCATGCACTTTTCCCTTTCGGCCGAATATAACTTATCCAGGAATCTCGTTCTTCTTACTTTATTAGTTCCCCATCACACCAAGTTCGAATCCTACGTATGTACGTAGTAATCTCCTACACATCCACAAAAACCATCTCATATAAATATGTACACATGTTTCTAGTCATATATAACACTTCATTCTATATATTTCTCTCTCTCTCTCTCTCTCTCTCTTTACATCTTTATGGGTAGGATTCATCCAAGTGAGGGAAAGAGTGCCGAAGCCGCGGAAAGTGCGAAGGTGATCGGCGATGGTTTCGCTTCGACGTGGACGGTGTGGAAGAAATCGAGCATGGGTTTCCAGGGAACGGACGGTTTCTCAGCTTACGACAGCGACGGCAGATTGGCTTTCAGGGTAGACAACTATTCGAGGCTGCGAAAGTGCTTCACGGGGGAGCTTCTGCTCATGGATGGAGATGGGAGAGCTATTTTATCGCTAAGACCTCAGGTATAAGTACTTGCTCTGTCAATAATAATTTTTGTTATGTCATATATAATTAGTATTAGTGTGCACTTAAATAAGTAAACATTTGCATTATTATTAATGCAGCTGATGAGCATGCATGATCAATGGAACGGATACAAAGCAGAAGATGGCTTCGCCAGGAAGCCGAAGCCCATGCAGCTTTTCGCCATGCGACGGAGCGCGATTCTGCAGCGCGGCGACGCTGCGGAGGTGCTCATGGGCTGCCCAGATGACCACCAGAAAGTGCTTCCCGCGAAGCCGAGTTTCCGCGTGGAGGGGTGCTTCTGGCGAAGAAGTTGCAAGATTTTAGGAAGAAACGGCGAGGAGGCGGCGCGAATATGCCGAAAGAAGGTCGGCGGTGGTTCTGCGACGACGGCGGCGGTTCTCGGAGACGACGTTTTCAGCTTGGTGGTTCAGCCGGGGATCGACTGCAGGCTGATAATGGCTTTTGTGGTTGTTATGGATCGCATATGCAAGAAGAACATGTTTGGTGCTTCGCTCTTAAAAAATAAAAATTGCTGAATTTTAAAAATAGAAGCTCTAATTTATTTTGATTAAAAAAAAATATTTTGTTTCTTCCCAACTGAAGAGTTGTCATAAAAGTTCTCACTTGCAAATTAAACAGTGCCTTTGTAAGAAACTCTGATTGGATGCAGGACTGCTGTAGGAAAAAAAAAAAAAAAAAAAAAAAGAAGTAAAAATGCATAAAATCTTTCTCAGCTATATATCATTTTGAATTTACAAGTATTGTAATTTTTTTTATATATAATTTATTTAAATAATAGATCAATATTCAATTTCTTAAAATTTTAATTTTATTATGTAATATTTTAATCACGAAATGATACTTTAATTTTAACTTTAAAATTTAAGATAATTATATATTTTAAAAAATTTATACGTGTGAGAATACATGAAGTGTATTAATTAACTAGCTCTATAAAAATAAACGAAAAATTTAAATTTTAAAAACAAAATATTATTGACTAATACAAATTAAATAAATTAAAAAATTACATAATAAAATCAAAAATTAAAAAATTAAATAATTGATTCAAAATAATTTATAATTAAGATAAATTTTATATATTTTGACTTCAAAGACGGATGGAAAGTAAAAATAAAAATTGATCAATTTCTCTCCATTATTTTTTAATTTTTTTAAATTTTAATCCAAATAAAATAATACTGATAATATTTTTGTTCTAACTTCTTTTTTTTTTTTTTATCATTTTTTTCCATCCAAGTAGAGATTTTACCATTTTTGTACCTAAAATAGTAAAATGTAAAAATTCAGAAAGTTTAAGAACTTAAATAAAAGGGACTAAAAGTTGATGGACTAGAATGCAATTTAGCATTCTTCCCCATCTCCTTATCCAGCGCTCCGATGAGAACTGGGCCTTCCTTATCTTCTTCTTCTTCGTCTTCGTCTTCCTCCTCCTCCTCCTCCTCCTCCAATGGCGGCGTTAATAACCTCGTCCTCGTCCTCGTCGTCCTCCTCCTCTTCTCCTCTCTCCTCATGGAGCATGGCCTCGCTCCGCTACGCTCTCCCCTCGCCCACCTCTAACTTCTCCTCCCTCCGCTTCGCCCCCCCTCGTCGCTCGGCGTGGCTCGTGTCGAGTCCCAAAGGATCGTACAATCGCTTGCGCTCCTTCTCCGGCCTCGCCCCCGTGGTACCTCTTCTCTCCAACGATCTCGGTAACCCTCTCAATCGCTTTTGTAATCTGTGATTTTAATCCAGTTTTTTTTTTTTTTTTTTTTTTTTTTTTTTTTTTTTTTTTTTTTTTCTTTCTTGCTGTTTTAGCTGGAATCAGATGAAACGAGTGTAGGGTTTCGGTTGATGCTTACAGTTTAAGTTTAGTGTGTATTTTTTGGTGAATTTAGTTGATCTTTGAGATCATTTCTGCGATTTGCTGCATAATTTAGGTTTTTCCTTTTTGTTTTAGTGAGAATGAGATGAAACGAGTGTAGGGTTTCGGTGGATACTTACAATTTGAGTTTAGTGTGCAATATTTGGTGAATTTAGTTGTGATACTCTCTATCGCATTTGTGATGTGTAAATTTTGGTGAATTTAGTTGATCTTTGAGATCATTTTTGCGATTTGCTGCATAATTTAGGTTTTTCCTTGTTGTTTTAGTGAGAATGAGATGAAACGAGTGTAGGGTTTTGGTAGATACTTACAATTTGAGTTTAGTGTGCAATTTTTGGTGAATTTAGTTGTGATATCTCTATCGCATTTGTGATGTGTAAATTTTGGTGAATTTAGTTGATATTTGAGATCAATTTTTTGATTCGCTGGATAATTTAGGTTTTTCCTTGTTGTTTTAGTGAGAATGAGATGAAACGAGTGTAGGGTTTTGGTAGATACTTACAATTTGAGTTTAGTGTGCAATTTTTGGTGAATTTAGTTGTGATACTCTCTATCGCATTTGTGATGTGTAAATTTTGGTGAATTTAGTTGATATTTGAGATCAATTTTTTGATTCGCTGGATAATTTAGGTTTTTCCTTGTAGTGAGAATGAGATGAAACTAGTGTAGGGTTTCGGTAGATACTTACAATTTGAGTTTAGGGTTTAATTTTTGGGGAATTTAGTTGTAATCCCCTCTAAGGATTTGTAATGTGTATTTTTTGGTGAATTTAGTTGAGTTTTGAGATCATTTTTATGGTTAGTTGAATAAATTAGGTTTTTTTTTTTCTATTTATTTTAGTTAGAATGAGATGAATTTGTGGTTTGAAAAGAAAAAAGAAAAAAGAAAAAAGATTAGATGGTGTGCCAAATGTTCGTCATATCTCCGGTGCACAATTTATTGGAAATATGAGAAATTTATGGTTGCTGAATTTTGAATTGAACTGGAATAACAACTAAATGATCGGTATAGAATTGATTAGAGGCAGGGAACCTACTTTTTATCATGCGAAAACAAAGTTTCTGCGATATACGAGCTTCCGAATGTGACCTTAGTAGGATTTATTTGGTATTTCCTAATTCATCTACGCGTTGTTGTTGCCAATATCAACAAAAGTTCAATCTTGTCAAACATATTGCTTGATCATGTCGAACTCGAACTCTAAATGGCCGGAACATACGAGTACTAAGAAAAAGTGATGCCTTAAGCATCGTGCGTCCATTTTGGCTCAATTTGGACATCGACCTCAGTATTGTATTGCGGATTCTCTGGAGTAGCATTTGCAGTGGGCGTAGGATCGGTTTCGATGTGAACTTCAGAAGTTAATTCTTAGTGCTTTGTCACATTTTTTTCCTCCCCTTCGTCCATTGGGAGCTTTAAAAAGGTTTCGAGTTTGAGAAATTTCTGTGACTTTGGTCTGACTCTTTTGATCCTGGTGTGCATAAAATCCATTCCTTCTGAAATATTGAGTTCTATGCCGATGCTGATATCTGATACTAGTTACATATACGAGTTTAGTTCAGTGGTGCTTATTCCATTTTTAAGGTTTCTTTGTTGTTTCTATATGATATTTTTGGCTGTTTTTATTTTCAACTATTTCATTTGCCGTAAATGATATTCTAGAGGGAGGGCCTTTCATCTGTCAAGTGACCTACATAACATGCCTACTTCAAATCATTAGAAAATTCTAATACCACTTGGTACCTTTCGCCAAGAAATTAAAACCAAAGTTCCAAATAAAGTACTCTTGGTTTTAAGATCTATTCTCAAATGCGCAGAGAACGCAAGCTTTGGACATGGATTCATTGGAATCACCAATGGCAGCAAGTTCTTCGCAATGCGACACGGGAAACGCGTCCCGAAGCTGAACAGACCGCCAGATCAGCGGCGAGCACTCCTCCGCGGCCTCACGACGCAGCTGTTGAAACATGGTAGGATCAAAACCACTAGAGCAAGGGCGAGCGCGATGAGAAAGTACGTGGACAAGATGATAACTCTGGCGAAGGACGGGTCTCTCCATAAGAGGAGACAGGCACTGGGCTTCATCTATGAGAAGCAGATAGTCCACGCCTTGTTTGCGGAGGTGGATGGTAGATACGGAGATCGGAATGGAGGGTACACGCGAATCATCAGGACTCTACCGAGAAGGGGAGATAACGCACCGATGGCGTACATCGAACTTGTTTAGAACTTGTTTAGTTCGTAAACCTATCTTAAATCACTCTTAATACCCATTCTATGCATTTATAATAATAATAATATTTTGTTCGTCAAACCGCAAACCATCTGCAGATGTTTTGTTTTGTTTAATGAAAGTTTCTGGAGCCCCATCTGCTGATATTCTGCCACTCATGGCCTTCTTCGTTAATGCCGTCGTCGACAAGAATTAATGATCTTCGAACATTTTGTTTCTTTGTCATCTCATGTAATTCTCGCTGTGTTATAAAACTCTCCAATTTTGGCTGGGACATGAATTACAAGCTAGACAAGTGCTTTTGGGCATTTGTTGGGGTCCTTTGATGCTTCAATGAACTTGAAAATGTCGCAAAGTTGATCTTATATTTTCAAAAGCTCTTTATCTTTTTTTTTTTTTTTTATTTGCTAAATGTCAACTGTTGCTCTACATGTAAAAGAAAATTTGTTCATTGAAGCGAGAATTCTCCCAGAATTAACATCATGATCTAGAAAAAATTATTATTCTTCCTTACAAGTAGTTTTCCTACTTTTAGCTCCATTGAAAAAAGTGACTTACTAAATTATTTAATAAAGTTTAAAGAGTCTAATCGTCAAAAATAAAAATCTGGGGGACTGATTCCAAATCAGCTAAAGTTTAAGATTCTTCTTAAACTACTACTACATTTCTTATCACGGTACATATTATTAATTTTTTTTTTTTTTTTTCCCAACTCCACCAACACCAATGATACATTTGCATTTCTATTTTGAAAAAAAAAACAAGTAAAAAAAAAAAAAAGAAAAACAAAATTCTAAGAAGTCAAAATCTAGGTGCCTTGTCATTGATAGGCTTAAACAGTGGGCCCTTTTTACAAACAAAAGTACACAGCAGTAGTAGTAATAGATGGAATATCCACAGCACATCCCACTTATCACGTGATCCCTCACGTGACCACAGCCCAAAAAAGGTCTCCCCCCTCACTTTAATTTTTTATTAATTAATCCGCGTGACCTATGCCGTCGGATGACTCGCCGCACGCATCACCATGCACGAGAAACCCCCCTCATCCCACCGTCCAATGACGCTCCACAAATTGGGGGTTATATAGTTACGCCGTATTTTATAGTTAACACCCGCTCTAGGTGTTAATTCTCTCATAGCAATAGAGGCAAATAAAAAAAATAATAATAATACTAATAATAATATATGTTTTATCTAGAAAATTTAATTATCAGTTATTTTTAAATAATTAATAAAATTTATTTTATTTCTGAATAGATAGAGTGTATAATGAATATTCCGTTTGAAATGTACATTTAGTTTTTTTTTTTTTTTTTTTTTTTTTTTCAAAAAAGAAGTATGAGACACCCTAAACTATTGGAAATTATGAAACACCCCCCTCCAATATTTTTTATTTGAACTAAGGATGCTCAATTTCTATATTTTTATTTGCTAAAACACTTGTTGAAGTTATTAAATTTGGTAAAAGTAACTAAAAAACCTAACTAAAATTAAAATAAGGACTTTTTTGTATCTATTGAGAAGTTTAGGGATCAATATATAAATTTCCCTTCTCTAGGGTGAACGTCCAATATTCGGGGGTACAAATAGCGACCCTACGATATAAGACCCCTTTGATATCTCCTTCGCCTCATTAGCTCGTTTATTTCCCCTTCTTCGTCCTCTCCTTTTTCTCAAAAAGAAAAAAAAACGATTTTTTTTCTCCATTTCGCAACAGGTGTTCGATCGATCCCTCTTCCAGTTATTACTCGTTCTAATCTCCGATAAGCTTTATCGTACTATGTTTCGATTTGATCTATTTATCGAGCTCAATTTTCTCCTATTTGATCCGGTTTTATTTGGTGCCCTAGTTGATTGATTTGATCCATTTTTTTAGGCCAATCGAAATTGTGATGTGTAGTACTAATTGTTGTGTTAACTTTACAGTATTTGTTGATTGATTTGATTTTGATTTTGATTTGATTATTATTGGATTTGTTTGGGAATTAGGACTATGGGAAGCTCCGATTTTTCGTGGAAATTACCCGATCACCCGAAGCTTCCGAAGGGGAAGCCGATCGCCGTCGTGGTTTTGGACGGATGGGGCGAGGCGAATCCCGACCAGTATAACTGCATCCATGTCGCGGAGACGCCGGTCATGGATTCGCTTAAAAAGGTTCAAACTTTCCCACAAAAGAAGCTCCTTTTCTGATGGTGGTGGAGCTTTTGATTTAGTTGTTAAAGTTAGTTTGATGCTGCTGTTGAGTTCATATTTATATCTTCTTTTAGTTGTGTGAATTAATAATGAATAGTTATGTTTAAAAGATCTTACTTTAAATCTGTGTGAAATGTGCTACTTCATCTCTGGACATGCTTTTGTTGAGTTGTTATATTCATGTGTTATGTTTCCATAAAGTTATATGTTATGATTAATAGGAATATGACTTGATTTGGAAGCTAAGGGCTCGATCGCAATGAGAATGTATTGTTAATTTTTGCATGCAACTGGTGTGAGAGATTTGATGATTTAAATCTCTGGAATTTAGATGCTATTTGATGATTTTGGTAATCGTAGGTCGACAATCTCATATAACTTCTAGTATGGCGATTTGTGCTTGGTTTTTTGCTATAAGAATCTACTGCTAGGAATCTTTGGGCATTTTTCTTCGCGCCCTTCTTTCTTGCTGTGTTCCCGAGAGATGCTAGTCTGTCGCCTATTACTCAGTCGGGTATTCAATTCGCGCATTTTTATAACTGTTCTGTTTATTTCAGCAGCTGAATTCACTAATAATTCAGATTTTATATAATGAACAAAATATGATTTGCTATTTAGCCATGACTGATTGAGGTGTTGGATGAGTATTTTGCCTTGCTTTTCGGTTTCTCTTTTTCTCAAAGGTTCGAATGATTTATCCGATGAAGAATATAATTAGCCGTACCTATTTATTTTCTTTCATAAAGGGTGCACCGGAGAAGTGGAGGCTGGTAAAGGCTCATGGAACAGCAGTCGGCCTTCCCAGTGAGGATGACATGGGTAACAGTGAAGTAGGTCACAACGCACTTGGTGCAGGACGAATTTTTGCCCAAGGGTAAAGTGCTAACCTTGTGAAAGTTATCCTTGTAGATTAAATTCACTACTTACCTGATCATTTTTGTTTCATGTTTTGAATATTGTATGTTATTGTTTGATGTTATGATCATCCGAAATATAATTTCCTTTGAGTTGGAAAATTCTGGGATAATGTAAGTTCTTGTTTGATGTTATGATTGGCGAAATTAAATTTCCTTTTTCTTATTGTAGGGCTAAGCTGGTGGATCTTGCACTTGCTTCTGGAAAAATATACGAGGGAGAAGGCTTTAAGTACATCAAGGAATCTTTTGATCAAGGTACTTTACATCTGATTGGGTTATTGAGTGACGGAGGTGTCCACTCTCGGCTCGATCAAATCCAGGTATGATTGATCATTTCTCCTTCAAAAGAAAGGCCAATGAGATGCACTATTTGCATTTTGTCTGATGTACATTAGTTGTCTTGTTTGTAGTTGCTTCTGAAAGGTGTGAGTGAGAAAGGCGCCAAAAGAATCCGCCTGCATATTCTTACTGATGGCCGTGATGTGTTGGATGGATCAAGTGTTGGCTTTGTAGAAACCCTAGAGGAGGATCTCGCGGCACTACGTAAGAAAGGTGTTGATGCACAAATTGCTTCTGGTGGTGGTCGGATGTATGTCACCATGGATCGTTATGAGGTATAATGTCTTGCTCATTTACTGCTTTTTATTATACACAACCATTCATCTGTTAAAAACCAGTCACCTCACTGTTGAATTAATTTCTCAGGTATCTTTTGCATTGAACAGCTCAATTTTCTATTTTGCAGAACGATTGGAGCGTCGTGAAACGTGGTTGGGATGCGCAGGTCCTTGGTGAAGCACCTTACAAATTCCAAAGTGCGGTTGAAGCCGTGAAAAAGCTCAGGGCGGAACCCAAAGCCAATGATCAATATCTGCCCCCATTCGTTATAGTCGACGGGAGTGGCAATGCCGTGGGGCCAATAGTTGATGGTGATGCAGTTGTGACAGTCAACTTTAGAGCTGATCGGATGGTCATGATCGCCAAAGCATTGGAATATGAAGACTTCGACAAATTCGATCGTGTTCGCTTCCCGAAGATTCGGTATGCTGGAATGCTTCAGTATGACGGTGAGCTGAAGCTCCCAAGTCGCTATCTTGTCTCCCCTCCAGAGATAGAGAGGACATCTGGTGAATACTTGGTGCACAATGGCATCCGCACTTTTGCTTGCAGGCAAGTATTAATTATCATAAATTTAGTGCTCGCTTGGCATTGTTACTGTGTTTTGTTTATGTTTTACCTCTAGTTCTATAAGCGAGAAGCACCTAGGGAAGATTTTCTTTAATTTTGCTATTGCGGAAATATTTGCAAACTCCCTACTTATAGGTTTTGTTTGAGAACAAAAAGGAAGCAAGAACAAAAAGAAAGCCAAATTAGAATTGCTTGGGTATGGGAATTTTATTGGTTTCTGATGTTTTGTATTTTTATTACTTATTATTTGCTTACCATTTGCTATTTTTACTACTGTTAGCTCGCTATTTGCTTTGGACTTTGCCTTTGGAGATTTCACAGAGATGAGACATGTTCCTCTAGAATTTTTTTGATAAAGGGGTGGAACTTTTATCTTCGCATGGCGCAGTTTTGAACATGTATTAGTTCTATATTTCGAAGTATATGTGAATTGCCTTTGATATGAGATCTTATTTATCATTTGTTAGTATTTGTTTAAACATAAAGAGGAAAAAAGAAGAAGAAATCTTATCTGTTGCTGGTAATATTGGTTCTCATTAATGTCATAACATTTTCCAAACAGTGAAACTGTCAAATTTGGCCATGTCACCTTCTTCTGGAATGGAAACCGATCCGGGTATTTTGATGCCACTAAGGAAGAGTATGTTGAAATTCCTAGTGACAGTGGAATTACGTTCAATGTCAAACCCAAGATGAAGGCCTTGGAAATTGCTGAGAAGGCTAGGGATGCCATCCTCAGCGGCAAGTTTGACCAGGTAGAGAAGTATATTTTTGTCAGCACAGATGTTTTGAATTTTCTATTAATGTGTTAAGTAAGTTAACTGCTATATTTGTATAGGTTCGCGTCAACCTACCTAATGGAGATATGGTGGGGCATACTGGTGATATTGAGGCTACTGTTGTGGCTTGTAAGGCTGCCGATGTTGCTGTTAAGGTGCGAACCTAGTTTCATATCTCCTCCTTTTAATTGCTCCTTGAATTTTTGGGTATTTGTAGTTCGCACTTTTACTATGTAAGTACTAGCTCAAAAAGCTATTTATATTGTGCATCGAGGTTAACTACCTAGTTCCGATCCATGAAGTTAATGTGGGCAATATGTGATATGTTTTGCAGATGATACTGGATGCAGTAGAGCAAGTTGGTGGGATATATGTTGTCACAGCAGATCATGGAAATGCCGAGGACATGGTTAAAAGGAACAAATCTGGCCAACCCCTCCTCGACAAAAGTGGGAACATTCAAATTCTGACTTCCCATACTCTTCAACCTGTAAGTTTACTGTAAAGTTTTATTTACTCAATAAAACTAGCTTACTATTATTTAATAGTTGTTAGTAAAATTGTCGTAACACTCGTGCAATAAGAAACCTGCCTGTTATTCATCCTTCATTCGGCCTATAGTTGATGAAGTCTCAGTACATGTTCTACTTTTTTCATTCTTATGTTTCAAAGTGGCCTTTGAGCTGCTATACAAAGTGTACGGTCCTTCAATATCATGTCCTTCAAATTATCTAGCGGTGTTGTGCATTTCATTTTATTGATAGCATGTTTTGGTATGTAAAGTTTAATTCTTTTGTTTTTTGTTTTCTGATCTACCTGCTGTAAAAGTAGTAAATAATAACATAAATTCTTATACACGATTTCTTGATTGCTTATCTATAAATTTCCTGCAGGTGCCGGTTGCCATAGGAGGCCCAGGCCTTCACCCTGGAGCCAGATTCCGCAATGACGTACCCACGGGCGGCCTCGCTAATGTTGCTGCGACCGTCATGAATCTCCATGGTTTTGAGGCCCCCAGCGACTACGAGACGACCCTCATCGAAGTAGTCGACACTCAGTAGTCAAATTTTGTTTCCCACTGCTAGATTAATGTTTTCTTGAGCTGAGACAGTTTATGTCCTTGCCCCTGAGAGAGTTAAAAGAGGGAGCATTAAATAAAGGCATTGTGTTATTATTTTTTTTTGGTAAAAAAACGAAATGCTCGCGGTTACGAGCATAGGTAAACAAACAATCTAAGTTGAGGGTTAACATGTGATTTGCTGTTTTATTTTTGTAGGGGGATTTCTGCCCTCTTGTAACAGAAACTGAAAATTTGAAATTCTGTTCTGTTGTTAGCTGATTAATATGCAACTTTGATAGTGCATTGGTGTGATCAAAAATATTGCTGTATATATCAAAATTCCTTAGGAGATGAGCTTTTGGCCTGACAAGGTTGCAGCTTCCAGGCAAAGCTTTTGCCCACAAGTGCTGATGAAAGAGAGCTCTCTGGGTTAAAGCTTTACCAACTAAAACAAAAGTTCTAAATTGAAACTTTGCAGTTCAAAAGCTCATCCCTGTGCCTCGGTATGCTCTTACTTGTTTCCATGGTCAATCTCACTTGCTCATGTGGGGAGATGGATCTCAACCATTAATTCCAATTGCAAGTCATAATCGAGCATCACTTAGTTTCAAGAGGAGAAAAAAATGGAAACCGAAACGTCAGTAATAACACAATAAATCTTTCTATACAGTAATTAAAGCTAAATAATTATAAATAGGGATAATTGCCTGTGTACCTCTGAAATATAAAGAAATATCTGATTTATCCATCTTATTTTTTTCTTTCCAATATACCCTTCATATGTTCCACCGTTATTAAAAATACTTCTACCGTTTCCCTTTGTGAAGTTAACTAAGGTTAAACTGGAGTTAAATAATAATCGGAGTTAGAAAACTATCAGATATACCTATTTTGTTCCTATATATCAAAACTATTGAAAATTTTAAGGGTACATAAGAAAAGTTGGTTATAGTAGAAGGGTATATTTGAAAGGGCAAAATAGTAATTTCACACAGATAACGACAGCTCCAAACGGTACACTAACAGAGTTTAACTTCAGAGATATTTTAGAAGGAAGTTGGAACGTAAGAAGTATAGTTTTAATATTAGCCTTCTAAGAGGGATAAATCTAAAAGGGTATATATAAGTGTACACCCCATGAAGGGTGTACATCCTACACCCCACCCCCCACCCCTAAGGCTGCGTTTGGTTCGGGCTTAAGGCAATTCCCGCTAAACCGGGGATAGGCTTAAAGTTGGGAATTGGAGCTAATCCCGTTTGGTAATGAGAATGTGGGAATAGGAGGGATAAAGAGGATAAGAAGGGTAAATTACCTTTTTGCCCCCAAGAGTTAATATGTGATAAAAGTTGTTAAAAATTGATTAGTTCGTTTTAATTAATAGATTAATAGTTTAAAAAAATAAAAGTAAAATTATAATCCTTATTAAAATAATACATTTAATTTAATAAATAATTTTTTCAACTTAAAATTTAAATTTAAAATATAAAATTTCACCATTTTAATTTTAAGATTTATAATTTTATAATATTAAATTTAAATAATTAATTTTTAATATAAAATTTTTGATAAAATTCGTAATCTCGTCTTATTAAATTCGTATATTTGTATATTTGATAAATATTCACAAAATTTTCACAAAATTCGTATATTTGATAAATATTTGTAAATTTGTACCAACGAGCTTTATTATGTCATTAAAATTTGCTAACCTCGTTTATCTCGTCTTAATTCATAGATTATTGGTTTAAGAAAATCTAAATAAATTAATAATCTTAATTAAAATGTATTATTATAAAATAATACATTTAATTTAATTTTTAATCTGTTCAATTTAAAAATTAAATTTAAAATATAAAATTTCACCATTTTAATTTTAAGATTTACAATTTTATAATAATAATTTTAAATAAATAATTTTTAATATAAATTTTTTTAAAAATTCACAAAATTCGTATATTTGATAAATATTTGTAAATTTGTACCAACGAGCTTTATTATGTCATTAAAATTTGCTAACCTTGTTTTTCTCGTCTTAATTAATAGATTTTTGGTTTAAGAAAATCTAAATAAATTTATAATCATAATTAAAATGTATTATTATAAAATAATACATTTAATTTAATTTTTAATCTGTTCAATTTAAAAATTAAATTTAAAATATAAAATTTCACCATTTTAATTTTAAGATTTACAATTTTATAATAATAATTTTAAATAAATAATTTTTAATATAAATTTTTTTAAAAATTCACAAAATTCGTATATTTGATAAATATTTGTAAATTTATACCAACGAGCTTTATTATGTCATTAAAATTTGCTAACCTTGTTTTTCTCGTCTTAATTAATAGATTTTTGGTTTAAGAAAATCTAAATAAATTTTTAATCATAATTAAAATGTATTATTATAAAATAATACATTTAATTTAATTTTTAATCTGTTCAACTTAAAATTTAAATTTAAAATTTTAAATTTCAACATTTTAATTTTAATATTTACAATTATATAATATTAAATTTAAATAGTAATTTTTAACTTAATTTGTTGTAAAAAATCACAAAATTCGTATTTTTGAAAAATATTTGTAAATTTTTATTTACAAATTCCATATTACTCCCAACTAATATATACACACATCTGTTTATTACAATAATTTATTTATGTACATAATTATCGCCGGACTAACTTCTATTATTCCACAATTGATCTGTAATATCATTTCGAATGGCGGGGGGGCGGCGGCCTCGGGGGCCCGGACGCGGGGGGGCGGCGGCCTCCGGGGAGCTCGGGGGGGCGGAGGGAGAGGAGGGAGGAGCGCGGGGGGGCGGCAGCCTCGGGTGGCGGCGGCCTCGGGGGCCCGGACGCGGGGGGGCGGCGGCCTCGGGGGGCGGCGGCCTCGGGGGCCGGGACGCGGGGGCCGCCCGCCAACGAGGACCTCGGGGGGGCGGAGGGAGAGGAGGGAGGAGCGCGGGGGGGCGGCGGCCTCGGGTGGCGGCGGCCTCGGGGGCCCGGACGCGGGGGGGCGGCGGCAGCGGGGGTCTCGGGGGGGCGTAGAGGAGGGAGGAGCGGAGCAAGGGGGAGGGATGAGGAAGAAGATGAGATTTCTGCGGGAGAGAGAGAGAGTGACAAGATGGAGAGAGAGAGTGACAAGAGGGAGAGAGTGACAAGAGGGAGAGAGGGGGTCACGGGTGGAAAAGGGGGGGGGGGGGGGGGGGGGGGAGAGAGAGGAGAGAGGAGAGAGAATGGTAAAAAAAAAAGTAAAAGGAAAAGTAAAAGAGGAGAGAGGAGAGAGAATAGTAAAAAAAAAGTAAAAGGAAAAGTAAAGTAAAAGTAAAAGTAAAGGAAAAAGGGTAGAATGGTAAAAAAAAAAGTAAAAAGTAAAGTAAAATATTAAGTGGGTTTTGTTAATCCCGCTATTCCCGCTATTCTGGGTTAAGCAATACCAGATGATTTCAGTTGCGTTTGGCAGAATAAGGGGGATAAACCCGCTATTCCCGTTCCCGTTCTCGAAACAAACGGGGCCTAACAGAGTTTAACTTCAGGAATATTTTAGAAGGAAGTTGTAACGTAAGAAGTATAGTTTTAATATTAGCCTTCTAAGAGGGATAAATCTAAAAGGGTATATATAAGTGTGTACACCCCATGAAGGATGTACATCCTACACCCCACCCCATCGAAGTGACCAGCGGAAGAAGCCCCACCCCAGTATGGGATGGGGTGTAGGATGTACACCCCTTATGGGGTGTACACCTAGCAAAGTCCAATCCAAAAATAGAAAAATTTTTAGGGATATATAAAAAATTACCCCTAATTATAAATAATACCTCATTCATGATCATTATTAAAAACTGAGAGACTTTGTTGTCAGAAGTGGGATTTGAACCCACGCCCTCTCACGAGGACCAGAACTTGAGTCTGGCGCCTTAGACCACTCGGCCATCCTGACTCTCTTTCTCTAATTCATCTAATTTTATTATAATATACATAATTTTAATACCCCTTAATATTATTATGTTTTGTATTGGCCAGTGGATCTAGTTACTACTTTTGGGCTGGGTGGAAAATGGTTTTTATTTTGATACTAAATAGCTGTTTAGTTTTATGTAGTTGCAGCTGTACTAGATTTATATATATATACATATTCAAATTTGCTATTTGATTTAATCTATTTAAATCCGACCGCTGTAGTTGGAACTGCACAAGATTGCGATACGGTTGCTCATCACAACCATAGTAGTTGAAACAACTCCTGTAGTGGTCAAAGAAAGATCCCCTCCCTAATCAACTTTTAAACAGAATTATGTTTTATTTATCACCATCATCCGTATATAAAGTAATCAATTTGTTCTTATTTCAATAGTTTATATCACAAGCACATCATCATAAACATTAAATTAGAATAATATGACAAAGTGATATTAGAGGAGTGAGAAACCTAAAATTATAATATTTTAATGATTATAATTTCTCTTCTCACCTGGCATCAAATCAACCAACTTGATCTTAATTATCAACTATCTATCCTATTAAATTTGAACTCAATATTAGATGATTATCCCTCTTATAATAATTGCGTAAATCTTAAGATATAATCAAACTTTAATTTTCAACAAATTCAATCTCTAACTATGTAATTAAGTTTGGATTACTACTTTCAATATTATCATGCACAAAAGCACATGTACCGTCCCCAAATTAATTGTTGAATATATTCTAATAAAATACGGAGTCTTATTATCAGCTTAAGTTTTTAAAAAATAGCATTTATTTTTAAATTCAAAATTTAAATATATTAAAAAGATCTTGAGCTGAGATATCGTGTGCCCACGAATCAATATGAGTTGTTCTAAAAAAAATCCTCCCGAAGTAGAGTGTAATTTAAATCAATATGAGTTGTTCTAAAAGAATCCTCCCGAAGAAGTATAGCATAATTTATTGAAAGCGTCGTTTGTTCTGATACCATTTATTTAATTCAAAATAATCTAAATTATAATAGAAGAATAATATAAAGAAAAGAGTAGCTAAGATGATAACACCATATGCTAGATCTATATATTATCTAGAATGTTAGGGTTTTCATATATATATATGGCCCTATTAATCATATTTAAATTTAAATTTACTATAAATAAAGTTTAATTTTTATATATATAGAACTGTTTAATATAGTATATTTTATTTTTTTTATCTATTTAAATTAATTAAAATGCTAATCGGATTTTGATAAAAAATTGATCGGAATTCTATATAAAAACGTATCGATTCTGTCACTTTCTTATGCCTATTCTGATAAAAAATTACAAAAAAATGTACAAGATAAGAGGAAAAATCAAATTATCTGAATTCAGGTAGTGACAATATTTATATTACAGCAGTCAGACTGTTCGCTTTCGTAGAATATTAATCAAGATATTTTTTTTTTTATGACGCACTATAAATTATTTTTATTTTATATATAATTTTAAATATTGATGAGTATTTAGTTTATTACTTTTATAACTCAATGCCGATCTAGCTCATAGTTAGTTAATTCGCGTATTATTCACGAATTATTGAGAATACGAATTAAACGGACCGTTTCCAATTTTTTTCAAAAATTCAAATTAATTTGGAAAAATTTTCTCCAAAAATTATTATTCGCGAATAATTCACGAATCCCAAATTTTTCTCCCAAAAATTCGGATCTGTTTTTTTTTTTTGAATTTCAAAAACTAAACAAGTGTGGTGCGCTAACCAAGGGTCCAAGACCGTCATTAATGTGGTGCACTAACTAAGGGTCCAACGGTCACTTTACTTTCCAAAAAAAAAAAAAAAAAAAAAAAAACATTCCTTCACAGTGTTCACAACTCCATTATGGCCACAAATTCCTACCGGAAATTTCAATTTTTTTTTTAAAAAAAGTAAATTAATTATATTATTAAATAAAATTATTATTTTTAATATTAAAAAAAATCAATCATACCAAATGTGAGCTGTTTGGTTTATTGTCGGGCCACAAATTTTTATCCTTTTATAACTGATTATACTCATAGTATAAATCTAGAAAAAAAAAATTAATTTAATAGCCGAATTTTTTTATTCTGAATTTTTAATTGGTGAACGTATAATTTTCGTATAAATTTCGTCTCCGAATAATTGCCGAGTCCGTTTTTTCATCAAATTTTTCAACGAATTTTAAAATTATAATACGAATTTTATCTGTATTATATCCAAACCGAATTTTTGCTGAATCCGAATAGTTGAGATCATATTTTAGAATTTGGATTATTCTTACTTCAATATACAACACACAAAGTCACAAGCCTTTTAAGTTTTCTCAATAACAAGAAAGCAAAGTTGCGTATAGGATCATTAAACACAAGTGATATTGCTTTCAAATTTGACAAATTGGGCATTTAATTTTATTTTATTTTAATATATGGCCACTTAATTAATTTGTTTTCTAGTCCAACCAACCATGCACATCTATCACTCCCACATCACCTGCTGTCTCCTGATTTTGTGGAATATTGGAAATAGAGAAATGATATTTTTTCAAAAAATACTATATATACATTCCAAATGGTGTGTATATCATACATTCCATCTTATTTAAGGGTGGGGTGAATTTCACCGGTCACTTAAAGTGACCGATGAATAAATCTTCATTTCTTGGATGGGGTGGGGTGTATGATATACATCCCATTCGAAATGTATAGATAGCAAAATCCTAATTTTTCATGTGTACTTTAATTTACGTGTAAAAATGAAATGATCTGTTTCACACAATGAAGGAACTTTAATTATGATGTTAAAAAAAAAGATAAAAACAAAATAGTAATTATGAAATAGTTCATCTTTCTCAGTTATTTTTATATATTCCTTGCTTTCTGGCTACAAGAAACTCTACTACTTGTGTGTGTTATGAAAATAAGTGTTCACATATGATTTGATATTCCTAAGACTACAGATTTATTATTATTATTTTACCTATCTACAATATTTTTAAAATATTTTAAAATATTTTTTATTTGAAACGATGAGATTGTTGATTACCCATTTATAGCATAAATATTATTCTTGATTTTTGAAGCATCTTACATATATTGTTGGGGATTATTATGCTTTTTTTCATACATGATATAAATTAGATTTTTATGAAAATTTGAAGTTTTTCATCTCGAGAAATTAATGATCTATGATATAAGCCGTATGTGATATCCCAATAATTTTATATCGGATGAAAATGAGTTATGATTTGGTATATAAGAGACGTGAACACAAATAATAATAATTGGAGTTAAATATTTTGAGTAATGGTTTGGATCCAACGAGTTATTATTACTAGTGGGACGGATTATTATATTTGGTATCAAAGCTAATCACCAGCCGCACTACAATAAAATTATACTATAGCGATACTTTTAAGTGTTTCTAAAATCTAAAAAAAATGTCGCTGACAAAAATACCGACACTTATTGTTAGTGTTCCTATATGCGCCGTCGCTAGGGTATATAGCGACACATTCTTATAATGTGTCCTAAAAATGTGTCCCTATAATCTAATTTTGGATAAATATGGAATATAGATAGGACACTTATACAAAAGTGTCACAAACATGTGTCCCTATAATCTAATTTAATTGTAGTGCCGGAAGTGTGTGACAAGTCTCGGCTGAATCAGAATTTGAAAGACAAGATGACATACTATGTTAAGGGTCTGAATGACAAGACTAATAAGACAAGTCTCATATCGCCTGATGATTTTGGGATGTGTGTGCTGACGAGGACATCAGGACTAAACGGCGGGAGTCTCTAACAACCCAATAGTCCCGTATCGAAACACTAATAATAATAACTGAGCTATGATTTGAATCCAATAAATTATTACGGCTAGTAGGCCGAATCGTTATGTTCTAACATTTCATGCTACACAGTAATAATCTCAAACTTTTAAATTGAAATTAAATATAGAGTATTTCAAAAAAATTACAAATTTGTAAAAATCTCACAACAAACTTTTTTTAATATAACGCTTTTTAGACGACCATTGAACAAAGTATTCCCAAGCATTCCTATAATATAGCAAATACCGACGCTTAAAAAAAACATGCATCATATAAATTTTTTATTATATTAAATTAATTTATTAAATGATAAACTTTGTTATTATTTTTAATTTTTCAATATTTTAGAGTGTCGGGACTTTAAAAAAATTTAGCGCTTTAAAGCATTATAATATGTTTTACTGACGCTTGACATAAGCGTAATTATATAGATAACGACTCTTCAATAGTTTGTCGGTTTTTTTGACCGATATTTTTAAATATAACGTTAGACTATATTAAAATATTTTTAAATATTATTAAATATTAAAAAGAAAATTGTCCTCTCATCAGGAAATGTCATAGAAATTACTAAACTAGAAACTAAGTAATTTGGATTTGAGTAGAGGAAGTTTCCTATGCAACTTCCTAAGGAAAGAAACCTCCAAAATGGTGCATGGTGAATTATAAATTGATTTGAACTTTATTTGAAATTACAATTACAGTGCATCACATGCGTGTACTCAGAGGTCCGTTTGTTTCGGGACTAGAACAAGGAATAAGAGGGATATCCCATTTATTCTACCAAACGCATCTGAAATCAATCAGTATAGCTTGTTCTAGTACAATTAGAATAAACTGGAATAAAATGTTCTTACTTATTATTTTAATTTTTATTTTTGTTACGAAACTACCCCTCCTCCCTCCTTTCCCTCTCCCCGAAGCTCTTTCCCCATCATCACACCTGATAGCTCTCTCCCCTCTCTCTCTTTCTTCTTCCCAGCTTGGATCCGCCGTTTTGCCCTTTTGGTTGAAGCTCCCAAGCATCCCCCCGCCTCCTTTAACAGCTCCCACAGTGGGTTCCGCTATTTTTGCTTGGCTGAAGCTTCTCTCGCGGTGCCTCCTGCGAGAACAAATGAAAAGATTCATTAAAACGAGCAAATGATTGGGGGCAAAAATTAATTAATAAAAAATTAGAGCAAATGAAAAAATTAATTAATGAAAAAATTAATTAATAAAAAAATTAAAGCAAATGAAATTTTAAATTAAATATTATTTTTATAAAATTTAATTTAAATTTGATTATGATTTTATCTTAATTTTTGTAAGGCTTTAATGTATTAATTAAAACGAGAAAAACGATTTTACTAAATTTTTATCACATAAT